>CAUYPO010008982.1:0-54555 GCA_963574435.1 Cheirogaleus major
ACCTAATGGGTGAGGTGTGCACCGTCTTGGGGATGGACACTCTTGAAGCTCTGACTCGGGCAAGGCAAAGGCAATATATGTAACCTAAACATTTGTACCCCCATAATATGCTAAAATAAAAAATTTTTCTTCAAAGTATAGTCAGAAAATTCTTTTATGGTGTACTACAAGGGAGAAGGGTGGGAAAAGGTCAGAGTAACTTTCTTGCTTCTGCCGTTTCCTTAAATACCTAGGAACCATATTTTGGGGTAGTATGTCCTGAATACTGTTATTAGCAATGGTCTATGTGGTTACACACTATTGAGTTTTAGAAACAGTCAATTCTTTGTTTCTATTAATAAATGCTGATGTTGAAAACTCTGATATCAATGTACAAAATAAGTTTCAAGGTAGAAAATATTTCCTCTTTGAGAAGAATTGGATGAAAATAAATTGTATCACACTAATCATTTTGATAGTGACACCAGCTATGAGAACTTGTGCATTGCCTGTTCATGAAAGTGATTGATAAACCATGTAAGCTTCCTGCAAATTAAGAATTTTATAGATTTGTAGACCATGATTATTAGGAAAGTTTTTCAAATTATGAATGTCAATTTTTGAATCCAGCTAACATTGTTTGCAGGATGCTTTGTGAAAGTTGTTAGAGTAGTTTCGGGAAGGTGCCAAAGGTTATTGTATTGACAGCTATCAGTAAGATATGTTAGCCTGAGGATGACATTTTTCTTTCAAGAATAAAGTAAAGCTAATCAGATACCAAAGTCTATTATCTGATGAGAAGTAAACAAGTGACAATATCATAGCTGTCAAGATGAAATATAGTCCTGTGAGAGGGTTGTCTACGAAAATGAAGAAAAGTGAATATAAAGAAAATCTCTGTAACAAGATGAAAAGAACTAGCTTTTTCCTTTGGTCATTACAATGGGTCAATTTATTTTTTTTGTACAAGCATGTTAGAGAAATATCTGGGAGTTATAGGAATGAGGAATATCAACTGATATGTTGTCATATTGTTCTAAAATGGAAGTTCTAAATACTATTGAAATATGCACAGTTAGTGAATAAATAAGGCAATCCACACTTTGATTATCTTATTTTAAAATATACTATTTCCTTGATCTTGAATTTTAAAAATTCTAAACTATATTTAAAATAGAATATAAGCTGTCTTGTTAGGGTGTAGGTCAAGCTGCTATAGAAAAATGTCAAAATTCAAGAACTCACAAAAAAGGTATTTATCTCTCAGATAACTGTTCCAAAGGAAGGAGATAAAAAGTAGATCTTCAGCTCCACAATACTCTGTCTCCTAGAGGCTATCCTCATCTGCATAGCCAAAGCTGGCTAAATCCATCCCAGGGCCTGTTGGAAGAGAAAAAGATGAGGAGGTACAAAGCAAGCCATTTTATTATAAGGAAATGCCTAGGAAACTGCATATCCTATTTTCTGCTCATTTTTCATTGTAAGAATTTAGTTTCGTAGCCCTACTTAGTTGCAAGACTGGATGAGAAATGTAGTCCCTGGGTGGGCTGCTATGAGCCTTGTCGAATGGGCAGATGGGCAGGAAGAAGGAGACAGTAAATACTGGTAGATATTGATCAGCTTCACATATATATATATATATATACACACATATATATATGACTAAAGTTAAATAGAAGAGTTTAAAATGAAAATCAATTCTTTTTTTCTTTTCCATTCCTTTAGTCCCACTACTAATTTTTGTGTGCTTTTCAGATATTTTTAGGATCATGTAAGTTACGTATTTAAATAGTATATAGTATAGTACAAGTTATAGTATTTCCTCCTTTTTAAAAAAGTGTATCTTACTATACTCATGGTTTTTTTGTTCTCTTTTGTTACTTGTGGATCTTAGAAATATTTCTGTAACAGTATATATGTATATGTGTGTGTATATATATATACATACATACACATACACATATATATACACATACACTTTTTCTCTTTTTAACAGCTGTGCATTGGTACATTGTCGAATCGAATGACCTAACCATAGTTATTTAATGTCTTGCTTTTGGATATTTTGGTATCTTCAAGGTTTGTTTTTTTGTTTTTCTTCCTCTCTTAGGATCAATTCTACAATGGAATTTCTTGTATATATATCTTTGCATAGGTGTATGCATATATCTACATACATTTTTTCTTAATATTTGTTGAATATAATACATATTCCATAAAATCCACTCATTCTAAGTACAGTTTAATGAGTTTTAGTACTGTATATAGTTACACAGTATCATGACTATCCAGTTTTTGAACATTTTTATCACCTCTAAGAAGTTTCCTTATGCCCCTTTACAGTAAATTTCTGCTCTCATAGAGCCTCAGACAATCATTTATTTGCTTTCTGTTTCTGTATATTTTGCTTTTTTTTATAAGTTTCATATAAATAGAATTATATAGCATAATCCTTTCTTAGTCTGACTTCTTTCATTCAGCGTGATTATTCTTTTTTACTTTTTATTCTGACATAATTTTAAGCTCACAGAAAAGTTATCAATTAGTGTAGAATTTACATTCTTTCCTCTAATATTAACAACTTCATACCACAGTAAAATTATAGAAACCAGGACATTAACAAAATAGCAATGTTTTAATTTCTATTAAATGGAAAGAACCAAATGTTATATTAAATAGAAAGAACCAAAGCTAAGTCAACACTCAAATGTACTTATGTCAGTAATTATAGCATATGTTCTTACAGAAAATTAGTAAATTATTGTTTTAACAGTAGAATAATAAACATAATGTTAATTCATGAATTCTACTTGTCATTTTTTTTCCTCTACCAATACTGCTTTTTTGAACCATAGCATACATAATTTTGAAGAGACTTAGGAAATCCTCAGATAATAGGAGTACTCATGTTAATTATAAACGACATGCCAATTTTGTTGCAGATATCCAAGTCTAGTTTAGCAGTACATGACATTCTGCTCTCATTATGAGAAAAACTATGCAATTAGATGGTTTATTTCTAGAGATGGGAAACTGAATATTTTTCACCTTCACTAAAACTCCTAGATGACTCACCTTTTAGGTATACCTTTGGTCATTGATCTGTAAATTGGCAAATCAGGCTGAATAGCATAATGATAAGCGTAATTATTTTGAGATTCATTCATGTTGTTGGATGTATTATTAGTTCCTATTTTATTGCTGAGTAGTATTTTATTGTATGGACATACCATAATTTTGTCAATACTAAAAGTGATAAAGAGAAAAACAAAATTTACTTGAAATCCTTTAATCAAGGAATAACAATGACTAACATTTTAAAGTATATCCTTTGAGATAATTTTCTGTTTATGCATCCACATATGAATAGTTACTACCTCCTCTCCAAATATGATCATATTATACATGCTTTTGTATCTGCTTTTTAATTTAACAATATATAATGAAAATTTTTTATTTAAATGACTTTAGATCTATCCGTATTTTCAATATTTAGCAGGTGCTTAATAATCATTTTCAATTCATTACTACTATAAAAGTGCCATGGTGAAGATCTTTGTAAATGTAATATTGCAAGGTTTCCAAATAATTGTCTAAATGTTAATTTTTGATTCATGCTTATAGTAGTATCTGTTAGGCTTTATTAAATATCAAAAAATCAGAGTAAGTCTTATTGCTGGCCTACTGGGGATGAAGGGTTCATGACAATATCGAAGTGCCTATCACTATCTTATGTTTATTTTTAGCAGTAAAGATAGAGGGAAGAAACAACAGGTGCCCACTCATATGTACATGCACACGAGCTCATACATGTGCCTACCCACCTGAAAAACCTTTATAAATAATTGAAAATTCAATTCTTTTACTTTTTCCATTTTAGAAAAAAAAATTTAGGCTATTTAAGTCTACTCCTGGTTAACCATAGCTAATGGAACATGACATCAGTGAAGCCTGGGACAAGTCCCTTGGGCAAGAAGCTACAGCTATAAGGAAGACCAAGAAACTAAAGTCACATCTCAGTCAGGGGCAATTACACTGACAACTAAGAAAAATAGCATTAAAGTTGCTTGACAGTTGGAATCCAGTAAAGAATTATCAGCATTATCAAAAAATGCCGTATTCTGGGTTCATGCCTAAGGCAGATGACCTGATTGACAAGCTTGCCCAAGCTAAATATCTTAATGCTTCAGATCAGTATAAGAGGAACTAGCAGCAGTTCTCCTTAACTAATCATGTTAAAATTGTTGACAGATTTTATGCCTGCTTGTCAGCTGCATAACTATTCATCAGTGGGATGAAGAGAGAAGTTCATGCAAATTGATTAGAATATGTGCATCTTCCTTCTTTTGGCATCGTAAGAATATGTGAACTTTCTTTTCTTTTTTTAATTTGCTGGTCCTTTCTCCAGTGAGTAAAACTTTCCAACAACAGCTAATCTTTTATATTTAAAAATAAAAAATAAAATTGCATGATGTTATCTGTCAGTTCTGAGGATTGTGCCGTGCAAGTTGTAAGCTACGTATCTGGGTCACACACTTAGGTTAGGAAAACATAACTTTCAGTCAAAATTGAGAGTCGAGTGCTATTAGAATGCACTCAATATAAACCCTTAACCAATAGTTAAGTCTTTAGGTTAAAAATTGTGACTATCAATTAAGTTTATGTTTAACATTGATTAAGTACCTTCTTATCTCTTATGGCAAAGGATTTCAATCATTTCTGTTCCTGTGAGTAATTGGATTTTTGAATAATCTATAAACTGCTTTAAAACCTGTTTTTCAAAACCTCTAAACCACATGTCTGTACATGATTTTACTATATTGGGATTTGGCTTTACTTCCTCATTTCTTAGGGAAATAATAAATCTTTACCTGTCGAAAGTGAAAATGATATTCTTATCAATGATGTCAACTCATACAGAGATAAAATTTAGAAGTAAGTTGCATGATACATTCTGTTAGTATTTATACCACATTTCTCTTTGCACAGGACTTGGATTGGCTTCTTTTTATAAAAAAGAACAACAAAAACAAACTTGCTTAAGTCTCATCACTTGATTCTCAGTTTTGCTCTAACTCACTTCTGGAGATAACTTTATCTTTGAATTATGACCCCCTTCTCTTGAGAACCAGAAGTCACTACACCTACTTATCCTATTGCTTCTACGGTTTTTCTAGTCAGGTGTTGTAAACTCAAGAAATAACATCTGAGTTTGCTGCCCCCAAATACATAGGGTCTAGTCTTGCTATTTTCTTTGTATCCACTAGGTGACATAATAGATGCAGTTTTTCAATATCTGTTAAGGTATAGGTGTCAGTGTAACATACTTCATAATATGTGATATTCTAATGTTTGCTAATGGAAGTTCAAATGCAAATATGCTGATAGAGCAATGGCCCTTGAGAGTTTATTCCTCCTCACTTCAGGGTTTATGCTTTGCATCTTGGAACTTGTATAGAAACATAACGATTGACCAAGAAAATACTAATTTTCAATTTGCTCTACAATTTAACAGTGATTCAAATGAGAAAAATTACAAGAAAACCACAACTGATATTGATTTAAAAATGTGTTTTTGAGTGCCAATAATCTGCTTTGCCAAGTATGATTGAAACATAAAAGCAAAATGTGACAAGACCAGTAAATGTTACCACAGATCCCATCAGGGTTTCGTTGGGGATGGAACTTAAATCACTCTTAATCTCTCGCTACTCATAAAGCCTATTCTTTAAAATCACTGGAATGTGATTGTGGGAACACTTATTACTCTTTAATATTCACTCTTATTTTTAATTACAGTTCAATAAGGTTATGATTCAAAGCAATATAAAGAAAAGTCATATTTTAAAATAACTGGAAAATGCTTAAGCCTATCTTATCCTTGCTGATTAAATAGAAGAAATCCTCAAGTGAGAAACATAGAAAAAAAAATGTTCATAGAGCACAACTCCAACATATTTTTTATATTTTTTATGTTAGTTTTTATATCCAACTTCCTTTTGGAACATGGCCAAGTTTAATTTTTCATGACTTTCACATGCCAATCAAGCTGATTATGAGTTTTGATTCTGAATTACCTCATACCAGGGCAATATAAACCTTCCTTGGTGGAGGGTGATCTGATGTGCACATTGACATATTTCTTATCAGAATGGGATGCTCAGTGACTAGCTCTCCACAAAACCATTGTCTATATGTAGTGTTTCATCCTAGGAATGTTGCTTTTTATTTGCACCTGTATTCGGAACCTTGTATAATATGTGACATATAACCTCAATTACAAGGGTGACACTGTGGTCTCTAGTAGTTACTAACTCTGGTAATTATGAATAAAAAATAGTTGCATATAGAACAGAATCCTAAATAATAATAATGAACATTTATTAAAGGCTTAACTTTGTGTTAGGTCCATTGTAAATGTCTGAGAATATTCTCATTAGCAATTCTCTGAGATATAGCTCAATGTAACTATCATACTTTTCTTATCCATTCTTAGAGTTTTAAATATTATGAATTCCAATGTACATCTCCAGCCTGAAGCTCTCCTCTGAGATCCAGATTTCTATATTCTTCTCTATATTTATATATCCTAGATGCTCAACCAAACTCTTCATTTTTTCTCCAAAACCAGTTCCTCCCCTGATTCTCCATCTTAGTTAATGGCAACTCCATTCTTCCCTTAGCTTGGGTCAAAAATCTTGGGATCATCTTTGATTCTTCTCTTTGTTTCACATACCAAATCTATTCATCAATAAATCCTGTAGATTGTCCCTTCAAAATCCAGCCATTCTTCACAACCTCCACTGCCATTTAGTCTTGGTGGAATGATAATAATATCTCATGCTTATCTCTCATCCAGCTAATTGTCACAGTATCCTAATTGGTTTTCTTTTCCTCTCCTCTGTTAAAATATATCAAGTCACATGAAATTTGCTCAAAATGCCCCAATTTCTTCTCACTTCACTCAGATTAAATGTCAGTTCTTACAATGGTCTAGAAACTTCTTCATGGTACTACAAGGTTCTATTAGCTCTACAAGGTACTCTAGCATCAGTTCACTCCCTCTCTCCCATGTTCTTATCTCTCTCAACTCTTCTACTATGATTCTCCTTGATTGCTCAGTCTAGCCATGCTTGCTTTCTTACTATTCCTGGAACAAGCAAGGTATCAGTAATGCTTTGCCCCCAGGTGATTCCTAGGCCCTGCTTTCTCACCTCAGTCAGAAGTTTGCTCAACTGATATGCTTACCTTAGCAGAGAGTAATTCCCTGACTACTAACACCTTCCCATCTCCATTGTTCTGGCATTCCCTGTGCACTCTCCTTGGTTATTTTCTCTCCACAATACTTATTAATATTAGCTTCTAACATACTATATGTTTTGCCTGCTTATTTAGTTTATTGTCTATCACCTTCCTTAGAATGTAAATGCATGAGGACTCAGGTTTTTGTGTTTATTACCATCTCCTGGAATGGTGCTCAGTACTTTATATACTGTTAGTAAAATTTGATTAACTGGGTGAATATAGAAACCTTACATCAGGCACTCTAGGCTAGGAAGGCTAAAATCATCTTGTTTATTTGTTTTCTTATAATTTGTCTGTCCCCTACTCCCATGAGAATGTAGCTGGGTGAAAGCAGGGATATTCTTGCATGTTCTCTGCTACATACCCAGAATGTGGAGAACACCTGGTACATAGCAGCTACATGAATAACACATTTCACTTTGTCAGTGATGAGACTCAAGGACTACAACAGTCATTTTCAAATATCTGAAATAATGTTCATGTAACTAATGCAAATTTTAAGAGAAAACATTTGTTTGCCTGTGATTCATTTGGAGATTGGTTTATGTGTAAGAAGGGATTTAGCTCTTCTATCCTGTTGCTTCTAGAATGTTGAAAACCTGAAGCAATCGATGCTGGGAGCAAAAAGACATGAACCTTCCTAAATCTTGGTTGCCTATCATTCTGTAAAGAAGAGATACGTGCAGAGCAGACAGGTATCAATATCCAAGAGGTGTTCTCCTATGGAAAATACTTTTTAATTTTTACACTGAATTCTGTAGGTGGTGATGATGAGAAATTTGTGTGTGTGGTGGCAAACATGGAGATAGTCCAGTGGATGGGGGTCAGGGCAGTGGGGATCAGGAGAAGGGGGCTTTTTAAAAATATGAGGTTTGCCACTGGGAGGCAGATGCCGATCATCTAATTCACTTTTGTGCTTTTGCTGGGAGCACCATGAAATAAACATGATTTGCTTCCTTAATGTTGATAAGGATTTTACCTTGAAGTCAGAGAAATAATACTGATGCCATTTGGTAGGTGTTTGTGTATATTTGCACATTGCGCTATGCAAATGTCTCTTATTGATGCTTTATATTTTTCATATTTTAACTCATTATAACTCAGCTCCCTGTTCATTTTTTGCATTTCTTTGAAATATACTTATTTAAAGATGACACATGTCAAAATGGTAAAAAAAGAACAAAACCTGGTATACATTTTGATTTTCTTGCAAAATAAGTAAAATTAATGTAGGTACAAAGCTTAAAATGAACTAAAGCTTTAATCTTTAGGGGAATTTAAGGTGGTCATATATTTTTAATATATTTAATACTATAAACAATGACACAATTAAAAAACATTGATTTGGAATTGTGCCTTAATTAACAGAGTATGTTTTCTGGAACTTTTCAACCTGTTTTCCTTTCAGATATCTAGATTCATTTTATTATATTCAAGCCGCTCTACCATTTTCACATTACAAGATTTGTCAGAGAAAAAAAATGATTTACTAAAATAATGACGAGAAAATAGAAACCTAAGAATTTAAGGAATTATCTCACTTTTCACATCTACGAGACTCCACCAAACATTGCTTATGGTAGATGAGTATATAAAAGAATATCTGTATTTATTGTGATTATTGTTATTACAATTCATGCTATATATTTACACAAGAATTTTTGTACATAATATGTACACATATCTATCCTATAAATCTATTTTTGTGGACTATTATTAATATTGATGTTTGCATGTTTAATCATCCTGGTAACGGATTCCTTGGCAGCAAGGAATAAATAACTGGAATTAGATTTTGAAATCCTATAACCTCATAAAAATCTCAGATAAGCAAGAAAAAAAAAGAAAATTCAGATTTGATAATTAATGTGTTTTTTAGATAAAAGTAGAACCAACTACCTAAATTTCAAAGTTAGCCGTTGAAATGAAGTGTACTGGGATGTTTAGGTACACCTAATTCTATGTGGGAAAGTATAAATTAAATTTGAAAAGATAAAACTTTAAAAATTCTGGTAAAAATTGATATGTGGAAGTAACATCTTTTTATAACCTAAACTTTGATGAAACTGGACATATTTTTAATACTTTACCTTAAAATTATTTCAAATTATTTTGATTCTACTTTACTGGTTGCCTTTAAGAGTTATATTTTTCCTGTTTCACTTCAAGTAAAATGTAATTTTTATCAGTGCAATAAAGCATTTTCAAAGCAATTAATTTGCATTAATCCATTTGTGTTCTTGATGCTGTTAGTGAAATCTTATTTGGCAGAATGTCAGCCAATTCACTCTAATATTCATAATTTTCTTGGGACATGAGTTATAGATATGGGCTTACCTAAAATGAATGTATGGTGTCTCGTGATAGCTGGGTAGTATCTCCACTGGAAACCATGTTTACTAAGTAAGCTGTTATTTGAAATAACATTTCCTCGTTATCTCAGGATAACACTGTAAATTATATGTATTATTCAGAATACTAAACAAATATTTTCAGGAGCTCATCAAGCACCTGACTTACAGCTCTGAAATTGTCACAGTGTTACTCTGAGAACAAATCCTGTTTGTGTATATATTATGAATTTAGACTACACCAAGCCCAGAGGCAGATACAATCATTCTTTGAACTGTACAATAAATCCTGCTGCTCTGAAAAGGTTGAAAGCCTATTTGCATTTGGCAGAGGTAATGAAATGCATCTTAATAGACTCAAATATGCAGCTTTAACAAGTATCAGCCAAATATAACTGTTTCCTGGGTGTGATCAGGTGGGTTCTTAACACTAAGCTTTGTTTCTCTATTTGACTCTTACTTAGTGTTCCTATTTGCATAGCAACAAATATGAAGCATTCGATTTGTGGATGGCTTGAGCTTCAAAATTATTATCATGTAGAAATAAGCAGGAATCACTTGTTTAGTCAGCAAATATATGCTTAATATAAATACTTATATTATGCTAAGATTTTCAGATTTACTGTTAGCTCAATAAGTGAAAATATCCCTTTTCCCAAGTCTCCACATTTTCAGGAGAGAGAGAGAGAGAGAGAGAGAAGAAATGAAATCTGTGTTCCAAGGGGGTTTAAATGATTAAATATAATTATGGAAAGTTTTTCTTGCCATAAAACTCTATCTATGGATAGACATCTGGCTTGGAATGATTTTCTTTTAAGAAACATTGATGTTGGGAAATATGTATTTTCTTTTAAAAATTTTTCTAGAGAGTTTTAAAATTTCAGATGGAACCACTACCTAGAAAATACTCCTTTACATCACAGCAGACTAAAAGCAATTTCAGAATTAGTATTCTAGCCTCACCCGCACTATACTAGTTAGAAAGCTTTATCCAAGAAAAGATTCTGCCTCCATTCAAAAAATACAGCTAACATAAGGTTTAACTTGGAAGTTTTGCATGCCTATTTGTTCTAAATAGTGCTTGAAGAGCCTAAACACAATGGCATAAAATAAAAATAAATGTCCTTCAGAATAACAAGAACGTTGTGTTCATCACACCTGGATTCATTCTCATCACAGCTGATGTGTACAGGAATGATTAGAAATCATATAGATACTGATGAGGAGTGAGAGGAAGTTATTTAAAATTCTGCTACACCTCGTGCTCAAAATATCTCCATGGGCTTATAGTCACTCTTATGAACAATTTAGGAAACCATGTTTTTTATCCTGAAAAAGCTTAATTTTATGAATATTTTAGATACATTTAGACAGATTGGAATTTTAAAAACTGCAAGCATAACATTTCATTCTCTATTTCATAACAGGTGTAACTGAAAAAAACTCAAAGAAAAACAAAAAAATCAACATGTTTCCTAGAAAGTATAGATTTTCCTTTTGCAAAGACAATTCTCATGTTGGTTCATGGTTGTTTAAGAGCACTGTACTAATAATTATGACCTGAGTCTGATTTTTAAATAATATAGCTGCATTAGGTCTACCATATGCCACACTTATAAACCAAAACTCAGCATGAAAAAAACAGCTTTCAAATACCTTTAAACGTATCTTTTATTAAGGTGGATTGACATCATCGTCTGTTTGTTTGATGAGACACAAATACCTAGCAAGTGGGAAAGTACTTACAGGTTGACTATCTGGTAAATGGTTACCTCTTAGACACAAAATTAATTTATATCCAGGCACTAGAATCATGACATTGACATCACCCAAGTTCAAATATCCATTTAACAAGCATCAATCCAAGTGAGAATTACATCAAAATTATATATTATTGGTCAATAAATAATGAATGAATAAGAGAGAATGATCTATGAATTAGTTAGCTAAACAACAGAGGTTTGCTAATAATTTACAGCTATAAATAATCAACACTGATTTGACTCATTTAATCACCAGTTTTTTCTCATGACTAATAGATTAACTGTTTGGTTTACAGGTTTTTGAAAAAAAACTTTTTTCCTCCTATTTTTATTCTCACATAGCTTTTAGTATTCTTAAGGCTGGCTATCCTCTTCCGCTGGCCAAAATATGTTTGATGGTTGTAATGTATGCTATGAAACCCTTTTTGAGCAGATTGTTGGATTCCATCGCAGTCTTTTTCCTAAGTCTCTATTCTATTTTTTTTTTTTTTCCTTAATAAAAGGCCTAACTGGGCAGATGATGTTGCTATTACATTGCTTTTTTCACCAGCCTATTTCTGACTTTTCCATTGGCACAGATACACCTTCTGTAACATTGCTGAGTAATAGGCATGCTGCTCTCTCTCACTTGGAACACCGCAATTTGTCTTTTTGTCTGTTGACCTTTGTATTTTAAACTCTGGAATAGTATATCCTGATTTAGGTTTCTTTGATATACACTGACTTCTAAGTTACTCTGTGACCAGTGTTTCCATCTGCCTAAACATAGTTCTTGTGTGTCTCCTCCTGAGACATATGGTTACAGGGTCAATGGCTTTATTGCTTTTCTTGTTTAAAGACTACTTCATGTAGGATTTTCAGTAGCTCCACTGATCAGTTTGATTCAGGAAAAAATTGCATCATGTTGTCTACAGACTTTTCTTTTCTAAAAAGTTCCTTTACACACTTCTAAATAAAATAACTCAGAATTTCTCAATTCATTTTCCAAAGATTAATCATATTATATGAAGTCTTAATAACCACATAACAATATAGAACATATTAATAAATATTGGGTAATTTTTTCTGTGTGATTAAACAATCTTGAAAAAGACTACATTAACGCAAATCAATCAGTCTTTTTACCATACGATTTCTCATTATTTTCAAGGTTAAGTTTTTTTGTGTGAATTCTAGGAACTTTTCCAGTAAAAATTCTAGGAACTTTACCATGCATTTTGTGGAACAGACTTTGAGAAATGCTTGTGTAATTTTTTTCCTGCTTTCCACTCCTAGGAGTAACGCAGAGAGGATTTAAATATTGTCTGTTCCAGTTTGTTCTTCTAGCTCCAGATTAAAGAAGACATTATAGCAAGGAAACAATATGGACAAGTAACTCCACTATATATAAATGTACTCCCATTATATGATGAAATAAAAAAAATAAATAAACATTGTATTCTAGTTTGAAGCTTAAATCTCATGTCTTCCATTATCAGCCACCACACATTACTTCATATAATTTCCTCTTTTATCACTTCTTTATATTACTTGTGTAGACCTGTGCTTTTCAAATAGTCCATGTGTGTCTTTCAGAAGACATGCGCTTTCAATACACGCTTTTCTCCTGTGGCATGCTGCAAGTGCAAAATAAATGTTCAAGTTAAAACTCAATAGTATTAAATATTAATAATATTTTTAAAATGATAAATAATACTGAAACAAAATAATTGTTGGGTTATACTTTTCTTTATGTAAAAATACTTTATATTTCTTTCTTGCATTTTAAAAACTATTTTCACATGGATTATATAAATCCCTAGTGTGCTTTTGGGGAAGGTAATCGAGTAGTAGCTGTTAAAATTTTTATAATGTGAGATTCTGAAAATGACCAAATAACAGGTTTATCCTCTTCCATAAAGACCATGAAACCAGGCTAATTATATAAAGCAATTTTTTTAGACATTGAACAACATTCCAACACATGGCTGTGATTCTTAAGAGAAAGGGAACTTAGAAAGTAACCTTCACCTTCATCCTACCTTCTGCCTAGAGCTACTTTTCAACCTTTGGCTCAAAGAGTGGCACCTACATAGAGGTCCGTAGTCCCTCTGGATGAGGAAATGCATAAATCAGTTTGGGGCTGCTAAGGCAGCTATAATTTTCAGGGCACGTTACCACAGAGAACAGTCCAGAAACTAATACTGGGATACTCTCCAATCTTTGAATGAACTCTAAACTGTCATGCACATTTCAAGCTTCTAATATAGCAACTACTGGGGGCTGTGAGCTGAACAAAGACTCTAGAAGTTTAACGGTGATCCAAGAAATTGGAGATTTAAATGTGTGTAGTGGAGATGACAGGGAAAACCCCCCACCCAGGGGCCCCATGGCTGAACTCACTGTTGATTAGATACTTTTTGACTCTCACTGCTGATTGGATGTTAAAGCTTGTTGCTGATTAGATGTTAAAGATTGTTGCTGATTGGACGCTTTTTGAATCCTACCAAGGGTATAAAAACTGGAGGAGAACAAGGAAGCAGGGCTCAGAATGCCCCTCTGAGCCTGCCGGCAGAATAAAGGCTGATTCTCTGACTCTCCATGTGTCGCTCGGTTCTTTCCCCGGTCAATCGCTGTAATACTAGCTGTAACACTTGCTGTTAGCACTTGCTGGAACAGAGAGATCTCAATGAACATAATAAGTATTCAGTTGAAACTCCAGAAAAACTATATCATAGGGTCATTCTTGGGTGTGCTTTTGGCTAACATTACAAAGGCCCCAGTTGAGATCACAAAAGAAACATCCAATCAGCATGTTTAATCAACTCTATGTTCTGAATGCCTGTATCAGTTATTCAGACTGATAAAATAAAAGCAAGCTACGTACCAATCAACCAACCAACCAACCAACCAAACAGGAATCAATGCCATGTAAGCTCTAAAATAAGTAGTAAACTCAGGAAGATTTGGGATCTCCTACTATGAAGACCAGGATTCCTGACCCTATTTTCAGTTTTTATTTCTGTTCATCCCTTCCTTGAAATTCTTATAAATCCAGTCTAGATTTTACATTGGTCCACTGACTGACTTGCTTTTCTTTCCACTCGACTTCTTATGGAAAGGAAAGCCTTACCCCTTTCATTTCTGTTCCGTAGACATGGTCTCTAGGGCCGCCAGCATGGGTTTTCTCCTGCAATATCCCCAGGTGGCCTTTAGTCTTTTGCTTTATGGGAGCAGCCATTGTCAAAAGCATATATTGCTTCTGTAATTTTAGCTGGCCCACAGGCAACCATAGCCACAGCAAACATAGCTGTGCCTATTTGCATTGGTAGCTCTTTCTAACATGTTGTTGAACCAGGCTCCCTTCTTTTTGACTATTAAAGCTTTAATGCAGCAAATCCAGTGCTCTTTGGATTTTGACACATTAGTCGGCCATTCCTTGGCCTATTTAAGGGCCTGGTAGGTCATGGCTATCTAATCACAGGCCCTCCAAGTGACCTACTACTGCTCCCAAGAGGAAATATTCTCTCCTGACATGATGACCTAGGTCAATTGTGCTCTTTTCAAAATATCATAACACGAGTAGGTGGAATGCTTAATTATGGTCATCACTATTTCTCAAAAGGAAGCAGACATATACACCACTAGTGCCTCACCACAGTATATAAATGTAAATAATGTAAGGTTTATTAGAGAAATTTACAAGCAAAGAAGCAGCAAAGCACAAACAAGCACAGGTCAAAGAGTTCAGGAGAGAGATGTTGCTCTCATTCAGGTTTACATTGTTTTATGAAATTGGACACAAGTAACTGCAGGTTGGGTATATAAGAATAAGAGATTCTTGGCATTGTAAGGAAAAAAAGCCTCTGGAGTTCAGCAGAAGACATAAGAAACCTTGTGTTTTTCTATTAAGCTCACTCAGACCCTGCTATGCTGTTAGAGTGGGGGAGGAATAAGCCTTCAGAACCATGTGGCTGGACTCTGCTCAGCCTTCTAGCACCTGCCAATTCTTGAAAGAGAAATCTAAACTCATTGTCTTCACTTTTAAATATCTTATATATTTTTCAACTCTCTTTATTCTGGCTTCACTACCAAGACTGCTTAGGTAAAGGTTGACAATAGCATCCTTATTTATAAATCAAAAGCATTTTTAGCTTTCCTTACCTTGTTTGATCTTTCTTGGAAATTTGTCCACTTCCTTTTTGAAGTTCATTCTTTGAATCCTCTGGATCTAGAAATTCTCTCTCTCTCTTATTCCTCTATATTTTTATTGTCAGGATGCCATTTAGTTTTTGATTCTCTTCTTTTATTCTTCTCTTTGATTGTATTTTGAGATGGTAGTATTCATAGAATTCCAGTAGACCTACATCTATTCTTTCTTCTCTTTTAAGTGATCACATTTACTCTGATGAATTAACAACTATGTATGTGCACATAACTCTTGCATCTTTATATCCAGGCCTGACCTATCTCATCGTCTCCAGACTTATATACTAAACCATTTACAGGGCATCCCCACAAGCAAGCATTGGTCTAATGAAGTTTATTAAACTTGTGTATTTAAAGCTTAACATTTTTCCCCTACACTAAATCTGTACCTTCCTTGGTGATCTTTTGCTATACAATTTGCTCTTTTACTTAGTGACAAAAATAAGATTCTTGGCAATCATATTTGGCTTCTTACTCTCTGCCATGTGAAATGATTACTAAGTCTGATTTATTTCAATTCCTCCATATATTTCAAATCTGTCATTTTATTTCTGCACCTGCCCTGAATCAGGCCCTCATTAATACTTTGCTTTTGGAGACAAGCCTTATAATGAAATTCCTTAATTTCAGAATTATTGCCTTCCAAACTATTTTCAATGTTTTAACCAGAAAGATTATCTTGGAAATGCAAGTATTCTTGCTTAAAATTCTTTAATGTTTCCTCAGTGGTGTGCAGGGGAGAGTATACATTTGCAAGCATGGCCAAGATACTTCATGACAAAGATCCAGCCTATCTCTCCACATGGCTTCTGTTGCTACGCCTTAATATTTGTTCTCTAACAACACTTCAGTCTCTGAATTGTAACATTCCCCACCACCACCACCACCACCACCACTGTGATCTGTACAAAAGTCTAGCAGCAGCTCTAACACCTGAAAGGCTTCCACACGCACGGCCCCTTTGACAAGGCTACCTTCTATGTGTTTTCCAATGTTCAACTCATGTTTTACCTTCTCTGGAATGCCTTTCTTTTGACATTACTTTATACCATATGCTGTATTAAATGTGTGAACCAAAATCTTTGTCTCTTAGTTTATCTTCACACATAAAATAGAAATAACAGTACAGTAATGAGGATAAATGAATTGATTGATAATTATAAGGCATGTGCCTTGAGTATAGAACTTCACCTATTTTTAATCAGATTTAAACATGATGTAAACAGTAATAAACTTCCTCTGTGAATTCAATTTAAATAACCCTCTGCTAATTTGATGAAAAAATCACCTAGGCAAAAGTTGGAAGTTTAGCTCAAATAATTTTCATGAGGTAATATTATTTACTTCATCCAAATTTTACCAGAATCTGGCACAACCAAGGATATAATTCCTGTACTTCTTTGAGAATTAGTTATCTTTTGTCAATGAAATTTCCATCTTTCTCTTCTCTTTCTAATTCCATAAATCTCCCATCACAATGTAATTACTTACTTTTCTCAGATGATCAGAGTTATCCTGTTATTGTGTTTACCATTCTGCTATTTTGTATACATACATTTCTTGAGTCTAACATTCCCAGGGAAGCCTTATAATTTATACTGTTTGTATATAATAAACAGTGGGTCTTTCATAACCACCCATTTTGAGGTTTCTGATAATGCTAAAAAAGTGTTTTCTTTTCACTTTTCTGGGAAAAACAATTATATATTGTAATTTCTTGATTTTTCTCTGTTTAATAGTGGTGAATCTTACAGGTATTCTCATTTTTATATAGTCTTTAACCATACCATCTAAGTCCTTGTCTTTGCACAGATGAGAGACAGGCCTCCAATTTCAGGTGAAGGGATTTCCCCTAGTTAGTAACTCATTGGCTCACTCAGAGATAGAACATCTTTTTCTTCCCCTCCTGGCAAACCAAAGGAGGTGACTTTATATGAGGGATAGATTTGACTTTGTTTCTCCTTTAGAGAGATGCTGACATTATCTACAAGTAATTGTATTCTTTCTTTTCTAAGCCTTATTTGCCATTTTCTCTTCTTTCCTTCTTATCTTAAGGCTTGACTCCTGCATCAAATTCACCATATTCATGGCTTGGTACAAACAAAAGTCTGGTCAGGATTGTGTTTCAACTGACATGTGTTTCTATTTGTTTTTTTCTTAGAAATCAGTTAAATTTTGTGATTCCTATAACAGAAATTAAACCAGTAGAATTATACTAAAACTGCTTAAGAAGGTCAGAGATTTTCCCACACTTTTTCCAGAAAGTGCTATGGAATATATACAATGAAGTTGGAATATCAACTAACAAATTTAAAGAAATGATTTCTTATTGTTAAAAACCTGCCATCCATCTTATGGCAGCAAAGTTGAAAGGAATGTTAGCAACTGCAAATAGCTTTTAGCTACCTTAGGGTCTGTATAGAATCGGGGTCACAGAGGCCAACGTTAGAGAAGTGTGTTGGGTGTTGGGCCTGTCGTGTTTACTTCTCTTGAGGTAGCAATTTCAATACGTGTGTGTGTGCATTTGTGCCCAAGCATATATATTTATGGTACTTGTCAGGTTTTATTTCTAGAAAGTGTTGCACGAATAAAATAATTTAACACTATTAATATAGTTTACTTTACCATTGAAGAAATAGGCTAATTTATAAAAGATTGGAGCACAGATTCAGGTCTCTGTTCTCCTAGCCCAAGATGTTTTCAGCCATACCATTTTGCCTCTGATAACATTAACCTTTGCAAGAAGATCCAACTTATATTTTTGTGACATCATTATTATCCTGGGAGATTCTCTGCAATGGGTGGCCTGGTACCTTTCCCTTGACAATATGTTGAGTGATATTTACCAGAAAGAAGGTTTATCATAGACAAAAAGGCAAGGATGTGTTAAATCATCGGTTACCATAATACATATTCCCGTAATGTATTCAAAGGACATTGTCCTATTTTATTATCTGAAAATGTCAGCACATAAATCTACTCTGGGTTGATGTACCTACTCCACTGACATCCCTGCATCACCTTGGACTGCATAAGGGTATTGTAGGCCTGCAGGTGGCAAACATTCTAATTTTGAATTATGAATCTCAAGTTGCACTTATTTTGCCAAATTTGACTCTGTACTCCGATTCTGACTTGAAACAATTTCTAGGAATTGTAATGGTTTCCCCAACTTTGAATGGGGACTTTTTGGGATTTGAGAAATTTCTGCTTATGATCCAGACAAAAATGAGATTTCAGACAGCCTTTTGCTTAGCTAGGTTTTATCAAAGCAAGGGAATGCTTCTATTCTTAGAGTCTTCACATGTAGGATTCAGGGTCACACGTATGCCTGTCACTGTTCCAAAGACATTGTCTCTGATTTATGGTCACCAGTATAAAATTCCAGTTGGGGTTCCATTTCAAGCCATCTGGATTGAGGTTGATGTGACTCTGCATATCCAGGAGTTGACAGATCTCTCCAGTCATTTTCCAGTACACTCCCATTAAGCACTGGTAACATGCAGAAACTTGCTCAATATTATTAAGGGTACAAACTTTGAGGGGCAGCCTTACTCAAACACGGTTGAAAGAATGGCTTTCATGAGGGCTGGTGATTCTCTACTGATAGAGGTAACATTTGTATTCACCCTTGCCATCCATTCATATACAGACAATTTCTAGAATATGAGCTGTTTTATAAACTAAATACTTGATTCTGAGGCTAATTTGACCAATATATACATTTTTCTTCTCCTTTAATTTATCTTTCTTTCTTTTTTCCTTTTAAAAGGCTTTGTTATCAGTTTGGATTTCTTTTAAAGGATTATCTATGGTATGTGCACATAATTCTGCTAGACCCAGGGCCAACTTTTTGTGTTTTCAAGGGTGAACGTGCGTTGTTGTTACAAATCAAATAATGTAAGGCTTTGTCTTATTGAGTACAATTTATGTAATCTGTTTTAATACATGACAAGGATTATATGGTCAAATAAACTCTTTTTGATCCTCAAACCTCATCTTAGCCTGTTTTATAACTAGAGATTCGAGATACTACATCTTAAGCAGTGAAATTATTTCTTCAGTATAATTCTATTGAACCTACAAAATGAAACAAAACTTGAGTTTAAAATGAATAAATAACTTCAACTATATAAGCTGGAACTTGAAGTGGGGGAAGAATGAGGTTGTGCCTAGGGTTTTTATTTATGTGGTAAAAAAAGCCTGCATATCTTTAAATTTTAAAAATGCAGATTTGAATTCCAACCAGGATAATCTTTGAGAATAGATTAACCTTTTGGAGCTTTAGACTCCTCATCAGGAAAATGAATTTGACAATCCCTATGTATTAGAGTTAGTTCAAGGATTTGCTAATATATATTGCACAGAGGTAAATAATAAATATTAGCTGTTATCTCTTTGCTTTTCCTTGAAACTTCTTTCTTTACATGGGACATACATTTACTCACATTACTAAAACATGAATACACAGAATAATACTGCATAGGCAAGGTAGGTTTTGTAGAAGATTGAGTTAGACATGTATTACAACTAAGGAGACATTTGGAAAGCAAAGATTTTATTTTCTGAGAATATATATATTTTATTACCAGTTGCAGCAAGATTGCTCCAACCAGCAGGCTCTCATTTGAGTACCTATAGCACACTTGGATAGACTCCATGAGTTTAAATCCATGTTCAGCCACTTTCTAGTATACAATCTTAGGAAAGTAATTTATCCTTCTGCCTCAGTTTTCTTATTGTTAAATGTCAGATAATTATGCTACCTTTTTCGATATGGCTATTATGAAGATAAACTGAGATAATACCTGCCTGGCTCTTTAAGAATGATAAAAAGATGACTTATTATATTTTGTATTATGGTAATATCTACTTGGTAATATCTACATGTGTCTAATTTTTTGATAGATACAGATGTCCTCTTATTCTAGCCACCTCTACATCACCAGCCTTGCTGAATGAATGATGGAGTGAATAGCAAAGAGATGTTTAGGCCAGTGCATAGCCCTTTCCTTGAGACTTCATAACCCTAGGCAGCAAGTTGCCATGCAAGAAGGCATACTAGGACCACATTGGTTGGGTATTTTTGGAGAACTAATGATAAATCGACAATGAAGGAGGAATCTAATTCATGATATCTACATTCATACTTTGTTTCTATTAAAACAATTCCCATTTTTTGTTGGTTTGGTCTAGGATATCTACTGATAAGAGCATTGGTTTAAATGACTGATGTTAGTTAACATAAATCCAGGGGGCAGAGAAGTGAGGTGATCCTTCATATTCTCTACATGTGTTTAGAAAGTAACCATTCAGGGACAGGATAATTATAGCTTGCCTAATGATTGTGGTCAGTCCCCAGTGATCATTCTATACTAATCTTTAATATACCAGGATATGTGACTAGTAGAATGTCAACATATACTTTTCTTGAAGAGTCAAACCACATCCAATTTTTTGTGCCCTTTCTAGTATAGCTTTATAAGCAACGAAATATTTACAGCTGTGAAAGAAGAGGGGTGTTATCTTTCATCAGAAGCTATGAGTTTATAAAGGTGCTATGTGAAAGGTAAAAAGAGTAAAAAGTAAAATTTCATTTAGTGATTATTTAAATTAAGCATACATCTAAAGAAAAGATAACTGTATGAAAATATAAGTATATGAACACATATAGAAACAGACACATCTCATGATAAATTTTTAACTGATAACAGGGTGGGTTTTGGCAGACAACACTTCAGATTTTACTGACTGGAAGTAATGAGCCTGAAACTACTAAAAATTTAAGTGACTCCTAAAGTTTATATAACCTGTTAGTGGCAGACCAGGTTTTAAAATTCACTCCTTGATTCCATTAAGTCCTAGAGCTTAGTCCATTAAGCCATGCTACCTCCATTTAAAACCTATTACCAGATCTTTTAGATGCTTAGCATTCAGTGTTTGGAGTAACTTAATGCAACACATCTGAAGTGGCATATTCCTGGATAGATGCACACATATTTGCATGTATCTCTACTCTTTCATCTTGCTAGAAGTTTTAGATTTATAAATTAATAATGATCCTATATGACTAGGGATTTCTTTTTATGTTGTTAAAAATACCTTCTTTCATGATTATTTTCAGAGTGACTGATGTTAATTTTGCAGCCTGTGTAGGCAGAACTGATATCTCTTAAATCACAGTGCTTGATAAAGGGAGGAGGTTAATAAGGCATGGGTCATTACAATTGTAGACCCATCCTAATTTATACTAATGACTAATGGGACTCATAGCAAATAAGAGTCTGTGAATTGGAAAGTGAAATGGCTTGATTAAACACACAATGAATTTTATGTGTTTGGGAACCACACAAAGAGAATAATAATTTTGGTGTCATCTATTCCTGATAGAGAAATCATCAATACAGAAAACAGAGGATTGCTTATGAATAGCTTTTGTGAATAAAGGTATTTGCAGACTCATAATAAATCAGGTCCTATTTCAGTTAACTCTACAGGAATCTGTCTGCGGTCCTCATACTACACTTTTGATGAAGTATTTTCTGAAATAATCAGGTGGGGTGTTTTTGTTATATAGAAAATTTTACTGAAATAGTTTCTGTCATAATAGGATTTGACCTATAGATGAAGTACAGTTTAGTTACTTTCTTTGGGAATTAGCACATAAATATTCTTCTTAAGGTTTCTCTTTCATTAAGATGTAACAGGAATGGCAAGAGCCTGTGATTGAAGGTAGGCTGAGTCTTCAAAGTACTTCCTGAGAATTATCTTGTCATCATAGGCCCTAAAGAAGGTAAGAACTGTTGTCCCTTAGAGACATTTAGAGAGAGGTGGGGAAAATCCATGATTCTGTCCAAAAAACAAGTAGATTTAGTATATTTATATTTCCTGACTCTAGGAGATTTTTACATTATCTTCTGATACTAGCTTGTAATAGTGTGTGTGTGCATGTGTGAGTGTGTTTGTATATACATGCACATAAACACATATTTGTGTGTTGGGAAGAGGATATATACAAGATGGGTTTTGAAAAATTAATTTTGTGCTCTTCACTAAAATGAGCCTATCCTATGGCCAGATAAGACACAACACACTTGAAGGTGTTTTATTTCTAACCACAGAAATTTCAAATAAGTGCAAAAAGAAGGAAGAGAAAAGACAAAGACACTTTATATGCAGAGTGATACAACCATTTATTAGTGTCCTCGCTGTGTTATATTGGTTTCTACAAGGCTGTGCTAAGATGGAGTTCTTGCAGTCTCTAATTACAGCATTTGTTATCAGTCTTGGCTTAGCACAAAGTTACCAAAGCTATGCTGCTTTGGTGTTAATTTCAGGTCTTCAGACTGTCTCCGGCAAGTATGTGCAGATTATTTAGGAGAGAAAAAAGGCAGAAGTCCAGGGTGGGTAGTGTGGACAGTTATGAATCATTTAATCCTAAAACCATCCCTACTGCCAGATAGAAGAAGAAGATCTCTGGTGGGAAAATTCAGAACTATAAAGCCTAGTATTGAGAAGTGAGCCCTTTCAAAGAGGATAACTGAAGTCTTTTCTAAAGAATTAACCATCTGTTAATTAACTAATCAGTCATCAGTTAATGAAGCATTGAGTGTGTATGTACATATAGATATAAGATATAGGTATATATAGAGAGAGGGACAAAGGGGAGAAAGAGAGAGCACAGTATCCTATAACATCTACAGCATCAGTTGGTACTGCCTCAGAAATAATGCCCATTATATTGAGAGTGATGCATAATAACTCAGGGCAATAAATACGAATAACTGGGTATACGGTTTTTAGGGTATTAAAGTAGACTGTTTCTATGACCCACTATTGGGGAGAATATTTAGACAAAAAGTAACATATTTATTTGAAAATATTTCTCACACGGGCTGCCTAACTGAAGATGACTCCCACCAAAACAAAAAACCAAACAAAAATGAAACAACCCCCTCAAGCCCCACCTAGAATAATACTACTTGACTTAGAACTAACTATGCAAATCACAGCAATACACATGTAGAGATAAACATCTGTAAATGTCACACTCAAGTAGTTACTGGTGGTAAAAATCTCTCAAGATGTGATTAGGGTTGGGAGGTGGGATTCCTCTTCCTCTCTTCCTCCTTCTCCATCTCCTCCTCCTAGTCTTTTTCTTTTTCTTCATATTCTTCTTCTTTCAATAGGTCCTTTTGTTAGATCTGCTTTAATCAAAAGATAAATATTGAGAATTGATTACTGGAATTATATCAATTGGTGAAGACTGAAACATCTGGTACAATTCCCCTTTTACATCTGGAAAAAATTCAAAGAGCACAATATAAAAGAAGTATCCTTCCCACACTATCTCCCAATTCTTTTCTCAAAGGAATCCATTTTATAGTTTTTCTTACATATATATTTACGTAGGTATATATAGAGAGAGGTACAGAGGGGAGAAAGAGAGGGCACAGTATCCTATAACATCTACAGCATCAATTGGTACTGCCTCAGAAATAATGCCCATTGTATTGAGAGTGATGCATACTAACTCAGGGGAATCTCTTTTAAAAGTTTTGCTTTTATCACTACAACTATATGTTGCAGAATATTCTATTCAAGCACTTAAAAGACATACAATCATTATAAATGATGAAGAGATAAACACAATCCTACATCTACCTTCTTCGCTACTACCTGTCACACCCTTTAGGTGCTTATTTTATGTATTTCTAGGTTCTTCCAGTGGATCTTTATGCCTTATAATAGCACATAGAGAGAGACAGGATGACAGGCCAGAGACACCAGCTGCCAGATCATCTCAGAAAGAAGGAAAAATTTTAGATGAAAAAGGAAAAACAAGTAAACAAACATCGATGGGGTGTAATTCCAAGGGAAAAGTACCACAGCCTACAAGAAACTCCACAGGAAGAAGTTATGGAGCAGAACAAGAAAGAGCAAGATATTGTCAGAGGACAACCCCTGAGAAGCTTGGAATCCAGTGAAAATGGTAGATGGAGAAGTTTTTTCTCCCTCGTTCACATCTCTGTCAGTCATCAGGATCTCAAGGTGCTGGAGAGCCTTTCTATCCTCACAAGCCCAAAGCTGTTGCTACCAGTGAACTGGGAGGTTCTTAAGGACAAAGCACCAGCCTGCCAACTCCTTTAGGGTGCTTCCCGTCAAAACGGACCTGAGCCAAGATGGTAAGTACCATATTGCTTCTCCCCTCACTGTGCACCTTTGTCTACCCCATGAGGCTTCAGCCCCTCAGTTTTCATCTTGCTCATTCACACATAAACATTTCCCAACTCTGGCCCAGACTATGGGGAGTCACAGGGGGTCAGTGGGCCTAGGGGATGTGTGACTCCAGAGTCTGGATATTCCAGGCAGGTTGCCTTCCAGAAAGAGAGACAGAGATGACCCTACCCTTTCCCCTTCCCCAACTGTGGCTGCCAAGAGAGACAATTGAGCCAGCGCTCTCAGGAGCTCCTGCTTCCCTCCCTTTGGTGCATACATCACACTAGGGCTTCCACAGAGAGAGACTGCAAACCTTTCCTCTTAAAGACCTGCAGTAGACTAAGGCATGTTGTGACTGTGAGCTCTCTGCAACTCCCAGGGAAGCACTCAATTTTATGAAAATTCATGGAAATTAAACAACCTGCTGCTGAATATTTACTGGGCCAATAATGAAATTAAAATGGAAATCAAAAGATTCCTCGAATTAAGTGATGAAGGGAATACAAAGTATCAAAGCTTGTAGGATTCAGCAAAAGCAGTCCTAAGGGGAAAATTTATAGTCTTGAATGCCTACATCAAAAGGATAGAAAGGTCACAATCACAATCAGCAATCTAATGACACATCTCAAGGTACTGGAAAAGGAAGAGCAAATCAAACCCAAAGCTAATAGAAGAAAAGAAATAACAAAGGTCAGAACAGAACTAAATGAAATGGAAAAAAAATACAAAGGATAAGCGAAACAAAAATTTGGCTTTCTAAAAAGATGAATGAAATCTGCAGACCACTTGCCAGATTTACCAAGAACAGAAAAGAAAGGACCCAAATAAGCTCAATCAGAAATGAAAAAGGAGACATTACAACTGACACTACAGAGATACAAAATATTACCTGTGAATACTATGAAAATCTCTACACACAGAAACTAGAAAATGTAGAGGAAATGGGCAAATTCCTGGAAACACACCACCTCTCAAGACTCAATGGAAAGAAATAGAACTCCTGAATAGACCAATAATGAGAAACAAGGAGAGTGAAGCCACATGGATTCACAGCTGAATTTTACCAGACCTGCAAAGAAGAGCTAGTACCCATACTGCAGAAATTATTCCATAATATCAAAAAAGATGGAATCTTCCACACCTCATTCTATGAAGTCAGAAACACCTTAATACCACTACAAAAAAAATACAGACAACTATCCCTTATGAATATAGATGCAAAAATCTTAAATAAAATAATAGCAAACTGAATTTAACAGCACATTAAAAAAATCCACCATCACCAGTGGACTTCATCCCAGGGATACAAGTAATAGTTCAACATATATAAATCAATAAATGTGATTCATCACATAAACAGAAGCAAAAACAACGACCATATGATCATTACAATAGATGTAAAAAAAGGCATTCAGCAAAATTCAGCACCCTTTTATGATAAAAACCCTCAACAAACTAGGCATTTAAGGAACATATTTCAAAATTACAAGGCCACACACATATGACAAATCCACAGCCAAGGTCATACTGAATGGAGAAAAGTTGAAAGAATTCCCCCTAAGAACTGGAACAAGACAAGGGGGCCCACTGTCAATTCAACATATTGATGGAAGTCCTAGCCAGAGCAGTCAGGCAAGAGAAAGAAATAAAGCATATTCAGATTAGGAAAGAGGAGGTCAAACTATTGCTTTTTGCTGGTGATATGATCTTATGTCTATAAAACCCCAAAGAGTCCACCAAGAGACTCTTGGAATTGCTAAATAAATTCAGTAAAGTCTTAGGTTACAAAATCAATAAATACAAATCAGTGGCATTCCTATACACCAATAGCAGTCAAGCTGAGAGTCAAATCAAAGACTCAATACCATTCACAATAGCCGCAAAAAAAAAAAATAAAATACCTGGGAATATACTTAACAAAGGAGGTGAAAGATCTCTACACACAGAAACTACCAAACAAGGGGGAAAATCACAGATGACACAAACAAATGGAAAATCATATCATGATCATGGATTGGTAGAATCATCATTGTTAAAATGTCCATACTACCCAAGTGACTTACAGATTCAATGCAATCCCCAACAAAATACCAATGTCATATTTCAGTGGTCTAGAAAAAATTATTCTACACTTCATTTAGAACCAGAGAAGAGCCTGAATAGCCAAAGAAATCTTATGTAAAAAGAACATATCTGGAGGCATCACATTATCAGACCTCAAACTATTATATACTACAAGATTATAGTAACCAAAAAAGCATGATGTTGACACAAAAATAGAGAAACAGACCAATGGAACAGAACTGAGAACCCAGATATAAAACCATCCACGTACAGCCAACTGATCTTTGACAAAGCAGACAACAATATACACTGGGGAAAAGAAGCCCTATTCAACAAATGGTGCTGGGAGAATTGGATAGTCACATGCAGAAGAATGAATCAGGATGCATATATCTCACCACTCACAAAAATTAATTCAAGATGGATAAAATACTTAAATGTAAGGGACAAAACCCTTCTAGCATAAGAATGCTAGAAGAAAATGTTGGTGAAACTCTCCTAGATATTGGCCTAGGCAAAGAATTTATGAAGAAGACTCTAATGGCAATCACAGCAACAAAAATAAATAAATGGGACTTGATTAAATTAAAAAGCTTCTGCATAGCTAACGAAATAATCCATAGAGCAAAGACAACCTACAGAATGGGAGAAAATATTCATAAGCTATATATCTAATAAAGGGCTAATAATCAAAATCTACAAAGAACACAAGCAAATAAGCAAGAGAAAAACAAAACCCCATTAAAAAGTGGGCAAAAAACATGAACAGAAGCTTTTCAAAAGAAGACAGACAAATGACCAATAAACATATTAAAAAATGCTCAACAACATTAATTATCAGGGAAATGTAAATTAAAACCACAATAAGATATCCCCTCACCCCAGTTAGAATGGCTTTTATTAAAACGTCCAAAAACAATAGATGCTGTCATGTATACAGAGAGAAAGGAATGCTTATACACTGTTGCTGAGACTGCAAATTAGTACAACCTCTGGAAAGTAGTATGGAGATTCCTCAAAGAACTAAAAGTAGACATACCATTTGATCCAGCATTCCCACCGCTGGGTATTTACCCAAAGGAAAAGAAGTCATTTTATAAAAAGACACCTGCACTTTAATGTTTATTGCAGCACAATTCACAATTGGAAAGATGTCAAATCAACCCAAGTGCCCATTAATTCACAAGTGGATTAACAAAATTTGGCATAAGTATACTGTGAAATATTATGCAGCCATGAAGAAGGATGAATTAAGGCCTTTTGCAATAATTTGGTTGGAACTGAAGACCCTTATCCTAAGTGAAGTATCTAAAGAATGGAAAAACAAGAGGCCCTGTTGGTTTAGTGGGCAGCACGTCAGTCTCATAAAGAATGGAAAACCAAACACCACATGCACTCGCTATTAAGTTGGAACTAACTGATGAGCACACATATGTAGAGAAGGAAGTAAAACTCAGTGGAAATCAAGTGGCAAGAGGTGGGGAGAAGGGAGGAGGGAATGGCGAAAACCTACCTAATGGGTACAATTAACACTATTTGGGTGATGAGCACACTCATAACCCTGACTCAAGTATAACAAAACCAACCCATGAAACTGAAAACATTTGTACCCCTTTAATATTTTAAAATAATAAAAAAATAAAAAAAGGTAGTACATACTTCAGTAGTTGATTTCTCAAGCTTAAGAATTAACTGGTTTTTCTATTCTCTTCAACATGTCTTTCTCCTGTCACTACTTATGTTATCATTTGTATGTTGTCTTTGTTTATATTATATTTTATCCATTATTAATATTATTGTTTAGCCTTAGTTGTATGTTTTAGAGGTTTTAAATGCTCACCATCACATTTTTAAATGGTGTCTCTATTCATGATTTCACTGGCGGAGTTTCGTATTCACTTTGTTTTTTCTCCAGCAGGGTGTGTAGATTATATGCCTTGAATTCTTACATGTTTGAAAATATCTGTTTTCCTAGCAATATTGTATCACATTTAAAGGTAGATTTTATTTTATTTTTGATGAATGCAAAACATATATGTAATAAATATTTAAGTTATGGAACATGATAATAAATCGAATGCCAGTAAGTATACCAACCAATTTAATATTTAGGATTGCCACCATTTTTAGTCCACCCTGAGCCCTAATTGCTTGCCTCCTCCAAGAGGCACTATTCTCCTGCAGAAGCTGCTGGCAACCCATGAATAACCTCATGTTGGCCAAGACGGTGCCCTTAGGTGGATAATTTTGAACTGGAGTGATGGAATAGTTTTACACTCAGCTACTTCCTTGCTAACTGTGAGAGGAAGTGGGGGAGATGAACTCATTTTTGATGCTTCAAAACATTCCACTAAAGTGCCTTTATCATGGTTGTTATCATAATCCCATCCCTATACCGCCATCCCTGCTGCCACCATTCCTGGGCCTGATATCTACCGTACCTAGGATAGAATAAGGGAGGCTTTGTTAATTAATGTAATCTATCTTTTAAATCAGGTTTCAAGGTGTACATGTCACCTGTTGACTCATTTTGAGCTTGGAATCAAGCTTCCTATCCCTGTCCTCACTGTCCTTGACACACTCTATGTGCTAGTTGACTTTGGCCTAATCAGTCCATCCCTCGGGACCTCATGAGAAGTTTGAACTAGAGGACTTCTGAATTTCTTCCAGCTAATGTTTTTGAAATCCTAAGACAGTTCACTTGGTACTTGTACAGAGAATCTCTCACCTGTAGCAATGTGGGACTGTAAATCAGCCTAGAAACATTAAGCTGATTAAACAACATAAACTGGGTAGATAATTTATCTCAGCTGAACAAAGCTTATATTCACAGATGTCTTAATAATGAACGGTTGGTATGTGCATGTGTATGTGTGTATGCATATGTGTGTGTGTATGTGTGTGTGTATGTATATTCAATTGACTGTGTGGATTGTAATGGACCAGGAAGGAGAAAACAAGTTATATACAGAAAACACCAGTGAGAATGTGAGTGAGAGGAATCAGGTGTGGATTTCTATGCAGAAGCCGTGCATCTTTCTCTCTCTATTTTTGTAACCTCAGAGAGCAGGCATTTCATTCAGCATAATATCTGGTTTGAGGTGCTGTCAACTCCTCATCCAATTTCATCCACAAGGAAGAGAAAGAGAAACATTTTGAAGGTGATTAGATCAGAGCATATATGTAACACCAAGAGAAAGTCTAAGGAGAAGTGAGTCTTAACAATGGGAAAGGACTAATTAACTTGTATATATCCCCTTATGTGTATAAACCCACTCTCCCAGGGTTTTAAATTCTTATTCTCTTCTTGCCCCTACTCCCAACCTCTTTCTTAGTTTCCATCTAGCACCAGACTTATATGGACAGGATTAAAAGGTGGTCATAAATGACACAAAGGTCCAACATGCCAAAGGCTGTTTACCGAAAGATACCTGAGGAGGGAGAAAAGAGAAGAAAAAGAGGTGGCAAGAGAGAATGCTTTCTCCAGTGAGCATGGGTTGAGTGGATATATGGGTGCCTCCAGCATCTATGATGACTTTCCTAAGAGTTTTTTAAAAAGTTAATAAGAATAGAGGAGCTTTTTCTGGTCCTCTTTACCTTTGGTTATTGACTGGCTACAATGCTGACTCATGTACAATACTATGTAAAGGACTAATTAGTATACACTATTGTATAGCACATGCTAGGCTTGCCAAGAAAAAGTTTTTGTTACAGACAGTACTGTGCCTCCATTCCCTACTTGAGGATGTATTAAATAATACGAAAATTATATAAGCAAAAATGGTAGAACATTTTAGAAATCTTAAAACATAGAAAATTTGTACAGATGCTAAGGACAGTGCTATAGCTAACATTTTAAAAGTATTATGACATTGTCCATCCAACATTTTGTAAAAAAAAGAGGACATTTTTATTGTATCTATTTTTAAATTGTATTATTTCTACAAAAATTCTATTGAAAAATATCACAATCCTGAACAAAATAACATCCCATGGAATTTTATAAAATCACAGTTGTTTTGAAAATAAATGACAGTTTAAGTGGAATTATCAAGGTGACTTCCACTATTACTGTTATTTTTGTCTGCAGTAACTAATGACAACCTTTTCCCATAGAACTGAACATAAATTAAATGAAAGCAATGCCACCGACTTCCAGTAATAAATAGAAAGGAGACAGTAATGGGGGCTTCCTACTGTTTTTCTTTGCTGGTGTGTCCTAGGAATGAAGAAGAAAGAATATCTAGTTCATCACTCAAATTTTTCTGAAATGTACTTATTTTCACACCACCTTAAAGATAGAGTATTGATATATTTTAAAAATGAGCTATTTTCACATATAATGTGACAATTTATAACATAAAACTTAAGGGGAAAAATTCTGCATTTTTGCACAACTTCGATTCTGGTGAAAGAATATCAGCTTTATAACGTCAATGAATGAAATATATCTTTCTAAAATAATCATCAGTTTCATCTATATTTGAATTTTTGAAGGCTAATTTCTCAGTTCAGTTAAAAATATTTGAAGGTGAGGCAATATATCAGTTCAGTCAGGTGGTGAAGACGACAGACTTTGAATGTGGAATCAGAGGCAATTGTTCTCATTCCATTTAATAGCGGTGTGCCCTTGGAAAAAGCAGAGTTTCAGTTCTCTGAAATACAAGATCAGGATAATAAGCCTGACCCATCTGGTTTGTTCTGAGATTGTGGTGGACACCTTATTTGGATGATCCACCCATGGTGAGCCCTCGAACACTGTGTATGTTTATCCGTTAGTGCTCTGTTCCCTGGCCATAGTTGACTGGACTGGGGTGAGTATATAGCCTGAGCTAAGCCAATTAGGCTTTACTGTCATATATCTGGAATTGTGGGATAGAGAGTTACTGATTATTTCTCTGTCTCCAAAGGCGTGTGCCTGTATCTATAATATATAACCCCAGACAAAGCACCAAAACACACCATATGGACCAGAGAAGAGGGCACAATTTAGGAGAGAAAGAAAAAAATTAAGTCAGGTTTAGAAAGGTGAGGCATGAGTGAGACCTCAGACAACTTTCCACGCTTTTCTGATGTTTTAGCCACTTTTCTGTCCTTGGATTTCATGTGAAACTTCTGTATAGAAATTTCTTTTCTGCCAATACTAGCTTGAATCAGAGTCTTTGTTTACATCCCAAGAAGCCATAACTAATACAAGAATGAAGTGAGAGTGCTCATGGAAGCAATTCTTATAAATTGTAGAGCAATTTTAAGGGGTTGCCACAAAATTCTAACAAATACAGATAAACAGCCCAAAATCCTTAGTGTAAGTAAATGACTTAGATTACCACACAGAATCAGTGACACAAAGCATAATCTACAGCGGTGATTCCCTTTGGAGCTTCCTAGACTTTATCCTGTGACTGTGCCCAGCTGCCTGGGAAACCACCTGATTGAGGTGAGGGTTATAGAAGGTCCTTTGAAAAGTACCATTTGCTTTCAAAATCATTACATTTTTATAATACTACTTGGACTCCTCCCAATTTTCTTCTGACAGCTCTGGCTACTTACCTGTTGGCTCAACAGGCAAGAGTAACTAGTAACAACTCTAGTGTGATTTCAATTTTGGGTGAAACTATATTTTTAAGATTGATTTACCAGAAATACCATTCCTTTACCAATCCTAGCAGGGGTCCTTAAACTTTTCAAACAGGGGGCCAGTTCACTGTCCCTTAGACCATTGGAGAGCCAGACTATAGTTTAAAAAAAACTATGAACAAATTCCTATGCACACTGCACATATATTATTTTGAGGTAAAAAAACAAATGGGCAAAACCAGCCGCATGTGGCCTGCGGGCCGTAGTTTGAGGACACCTGGTTTAGAGTAAGGTATCATCATATTCATTCAGTTATAGTGATATTAAGAGCTTCTCCTTGGATTCAACAACCCCTGTCAGTGTATCTATTATTATTTTTTCTCCAGATAATCTAGTGGGCTTGAAATAAAATATAATATCTATGTATACAGCATTGGCAAAAACCTTGGAAATATGTCGATTAACATTTCTATAGTCCTACCTTGGATCATGCTCTTCCAAGATAAGAAGTATTAATAATAAGTCTGGATGAACCTTCTTCTGGTGAAGATGGACCCTGGAATTCTGAACTTAACTGGCAACATTCTCTCTTTTTCCCCTACCCCTACACCAGGACTCCTAGCTTTACCACCATGTTCTACATGGAAACCACCAGAGCAAAGTTTCCTTTTACTCTTGGTTCCATCAGCCACCACTGCAAAGCCATGACTACTGGGTCATCCTTACAAACTCATATAGCTCTTCCCATCTACTTTTATTACCTATCTACCACCTTTCCTAAGACCTGTGTCCTCTGGCACTCATAGACAGTTATCAGAAAAATGTCCCCTATTCTCTTCCACTTTTCTGAATGTTTCCTTTGTCTTTTTGATCTAAATGAAATCTTGCTTTTCTCCCTGAGAACACTGTTTCTTCAGAAACTCTCTAAATTGGTGGCTTTCTGGAAACTCTAAATTCTCCACCACAACCCTTATATAATTGATATCTCTAGATCTTCACTGTCTAATATAGTGACCACTAACCACATGTGTCTTTTAAGCACTTGAAGTGTGGTTAGTCAGAATTAAGGTGTGCTATATTTGAAAAATATACACTGGATTTCAAAGATTGCACAAAAAATCAAATGTAATATTTTTCATTAATAAGCTTTCATGTTGACTACATGTTGAATTGGATATACTGGTTTAAGTAAAATTTATTATTAAACTTAATTTCTTTTTTCTTTTTTAATATGGTCATTGCAAAATTTATTATAGAATTGTACATATCTCACACTATCGTTCTATTGGGCCATTTGCTCTTATTCTTTCTTTTACAAAAGCCCCAGCATTTAATCTCATGTCATCAAACACCTGCTACCACCTTCCTCCTACTGTCTGCAGTGAACTTCTAATGCCCAAAACACTGCTCCACTTTTTTTCTCTTTCTTCCTTTCTTCTTTCCTTCCTTCTTTTCTTTCTTTTCTCCTCCTCCTTCTCCTCTTTCTCCTTCTCTTTCTTCTTCTATCCTCCTCCTCCACCTCTTCCTCCTCCTTCTTCTTCTTCTTCATCTTCTTCTTCTAGATTATAGCTCCTGGCTCAGTGCCATTATTTCCAGTATCTGGTCATAATAATCTTGTGATTCCAATATTCATATAGATAATATTTCAATAGATGTGGCCTCTCACTTCATTTTCTCTTTTCCAATGATTTTTCCCTCAAGCATTCATTATGGTGGTCATATACTAGAACTTGCCATTTTGAAAACTTCCAATCTCCCTATAATTTCAGTTTTCAAGTGGTCCATCACCTCTTATTTTTCTGTCTAGCAATCATCTCCAACAGTATTTTCCTCATATCATTTCTTACCCAATTTAAATGCTATTATTCCCTATTATAAACATCCCCTTGCATATATTTGCAACTCCCTTCCCATCTCTCACTTTGTGTTATTTATCAGGCAAAATTCCAATTCTCTTTACCTATTTACCTTCTTCATTCCTGCACCCTTGAAACTGAACATATTTGTATGGAAATCACCAACCATATACCTGGCCTCATTTTAGGTCTTAGACCATAAAGCTAAAGCAGGTCCCTAGGATTGTTGAGAAAATATTAATATTTACTCTCTTATATGACTATTTTATATGCTTTCCTCTCTTTTCATACCTCAACACTTACTCTCCACCCTCACTTTAAGCACATGGCTTTGCTTCCAGTTTCACTGGGAAAATAGAAGTAATTGCAAGATTATTGCCACAAACTTTTACCATCCTATGTACCTACGGAATCCACATTTATACACATAGATTCTGCTTTGCCACTGTTATGATGGATAATATGTTTTGGCTATTAACTACCATCCCTCTATCTGAACACTAGATTTTATTTTTTTGTTACTTATCTAACCTCATTACTCCAGAAATCATTATGTTTTTTCTTATTTTTACTGGAACTTTTCCATCAGCATACAAATGTACTACAATTTCTACCATCTTTAAAAACTTTCTCTTAATGCTACATCTTCCCCCATTTACTGCTTCATTTATCTGTTCTGCTTTTGCAGCAAAATTTGTCCAAGCATTTTTTTTCACATGATCTTTCTACAAATCTCCTCCTCTCATGCTGTCTTGAACCCATTCCAATCTGTCTTTGTCCCTACCACTTCATCAAAATAATCTGTGCAAGAATTCCAATGGCTTCAGTGTCTAAATGCATGTCCAGTTTTCATCCTACTTTAAACACAGTTGGTTAATCACTCTTCCTTGAAACACCTTTAAATTCTTTCTTTCTGCCTCTCATGCTGCTCTTTCTTATTTTCCTTTGCTCATCTTTTCTTATCATTCTGAACTCTAAGCATTGGATTGCCCTACAGATCAGACTTTGCACTTCTTCTCATCTGTATCTTATCTTAACTCCCTTGATGGTATCATTCAATTTCATGACATTAAATATAGTTTCATATTCATAACTCTAGTTTATTCTTTTCCTTTGAAATTCAGTGTAATTAATCTAAATGCCTATCAATATTTCCACTTAAATATCTAATAGGCATAATATCTAGTAGACATTTCAGATATAACATGTCTAGATCAATATCTGATCTTCCCCAACTTGTTCTTCATACTCTCTGCACTGTATCAATCAGTAAATGGCAACCAAATGCTTTCAGTTATTCAGGCCAAACAATTCAGAGTCATTCTCAATTTTTCTTTCTCTCCTAAACCCCACATCTAATCCATTAGCAAATCCTACACCTCTATTTCAAAAAATATGTTCAAAATTTGATTATTTCTAATTGCCTGATTTATTACTACTCTGACCAATCCAACACCATTTCTCTTGTATATTTTCAATAATTTCCTAATAGATCCCTTTTCTTCCACTCTTATGTCATCCCCCCAACTCCTCACCCTACTCCCTACCCCATCCCCCATTTTGAACTGCCACATAGCAGCCAGGATGATCCTGTCTAGTCTTGTTAGATCAAGTCACTCCTTAGTCAAATGCCTACAATGGCTTCTCATCACATTGAGGCTAAAGCCATACATTCCCATGGCCCTAAAGGCCCTACACATCCTCCTCACTTACTTCTTTGACACTATTCCTATGTCATTTATCTTTATTCACTAAGCTTGTGGCCTTGCTGATATCAAAATATGATAAGCATATGCCCTTGCTCAGAGATTTTTAGTGAGTAATACTAGAAGATAAAACTAAAAGCGCAATAATAACTTATACTTTACCCTATAAGTATTAGAGAATAATTTTATGTGAAGGGACAAGTAAAATATGCATTTTAGAGAGTGAACTATATGTTAAAATTATGTAGGACAGATTAGGAATGGGAGAGACTGAATGTAGTTTACTAAAATTTGGTGATTTTTTTTTTTTGAGGTTACTAAGTTTTCGAAGAGAGGTGAGATGGATTTGAACAGAATTTTAAAAATAGAATTGAAAGGATTATTTCACTAAATACACACTCTATTGAGAATTAGGGAAGAGTCAAAGATGGCTGAGGCATTCAGCTTTCTCTGAGAACCTCTCTGAGAAGAAAAAGCAGACAAAATGTCTGTTTTAGTCAATTTGGCTGCTATAACACAGTTCCATAGACTGGGTGACTTATAAAAAACAAAAATTTACTTCTTACAGTTCTGGAGGCTGGAAAGCTAAGATTAAGGTACCAGCATAGTAGGATTCTGGTGAGGGCTTTCTGAGTTATAGACTTCTAACTTCTTGTTGTATCTTCACATGACTGGAACAGTGTGAGCTAATGCTCTGGCATTTTCTTTTAAGTGCACTTATCCCACTTATGAAGGCTCCATCCTCTTGATTTACTTATCTCCCCAAAGCCCTGTCTTCTAATACCATCACATTGGGGGTTAGGATTTCAATATATGAATCTTAAGGGGGCATAACATTCAGTCCATAACAGTGTCCAGTATCTATTCTTGACATTACACCATGTCATCTGATATATATGTCATGATTTTTCGGTTCTAGTCTACACCGAGGTCTTGCCCTAAGACTAATAGATCTAGACCTCGTGAAGACCATGTCCACTTCAACACACAGCTTCTTTGTTTACAATCTGGCCAATACTTATAAAAAGGGGGCTTTATGCTCTAAGATATTATATTTTACAAACAACAAAAGTCACTTGGATAAGATAAAATTATGATCTAATCAACTTAATACAAAAACAAGTAGCCAACCAATCTGGAATACAATGTGTTCAATTTGAAATGAGGAACAATTCCTAAGTCTAAGGTTTGTGTAATTTTCAAGATATAATGAAGGACTTTTTAATGTCCTGTCTTTTGGATAACTTAGTACCTTGTCCCTCGGAATTTGTTACTGGCTTTAATGTTTCTGTGTCCAACTTTGTGCACTGCTGGAAGAGTTTGATTTCACTATGTCTCACACTCTGTATGACTGAGTTATCTTTTAAAGTACAGGACTCTGATCTTGAATCCCAGCTGCCAAGTCCACACCCTCTCAGGAGAAATCTAGCAAAAGGTTTATTTATATATCATTTGAGAGAATCACTTTACAAAACTCTGCCATGCATGTCAAATATCCTCCTACTTCCTAAGAGGTCAAGAGTCTTTAGACAGGGACTCAAAATTGTTTCATCTGTAGAAGCTGTCATTTCTGAAGCAAACACTTTTGAAGCTTTGAATATCAGTACCTATGTCTATTGCTTTGGGTCCCTAAGGACCTGAGGAATCAATGATGTTACCTGCATAGTTTATTTAAAGATAGCTTTATAGTTGCTGTGCAACCATAATGTTGTATTGAATGACAGTTAATTCTTTTGTAGTCAAAAATTATTTTATTTTCCATAACATCACATGAGCTCTCTCTTTCTTTGTGCATTTCTGTGCATATAAACACATAGAAAGGAAATATTTTATGATGCAATTTAACATTTCACAAAAATTTATCAGCTACTATGGGAATACAGGCAGGGAAAAGACAGAATTTTGTTGTTTAGATTTAGTGTTATCACTGCTGATATTTGTAGGGTTATTATTATATTATTGGATTTGGTAATTATTTGGTTTATTCAGTTTATTTATTCATTTTTTATTTGAATGCATGGGATACATAGGGAATATAAAAATACAGAAAATAAAATCATTAGGAGTCCTCAAAATGAAAAATTATCACAGCTAAAATGACACACACACACACACACACATATTAAGTTGGTGCAAAAGTAATTGTGGTTTTGGCATTGTTGATATTTGCCCTTTGATATTGGAATACATTCTTAATGTGATTATGTTACACATCATTTTAATGCCCCTTTCTCGCCTTATTTATTTATCTATTTTTGCTAATGACTTATTACTTGGTTGTTTTATGTTTATTTCAGACTATGGAAGTGATGTCAGTTAGACAAAAAACAAAAAAAACAAATTTGAGCTATTTTCTTATTCACGTTCAAAATGGGTTGTAAAGCAGCGGAGACAACCCGCAACGTCAACGATGCATTTGGCCCAGGAACTGCTAATGAACATACAGTGCAGTGGTGGTTTAAGAAATTCTGCAAAGATGATGAGAGCCTTGAAGATGAGGATCACAGTGGCCGCCATCGGAAGTTGATAATGACCAATTGAGAGCAGTCATCAAAGCTGATCCTCTTACAACTACAGGAGAAGTTGCCAAAGAACTCAATGTTGACCATTCTACAGTCGTTGGGCATTTGAAGCAAATTGGAAAGGTGAAAAAACTCGGTAAGTGGGTGCCTCATAAGCTGAACAAAAATAAAAAAAATCGTCGTCTTGAAGTGTCATCTTCTCTTATTGTATGGAACAATAATGAACTATTTCTTCATCAGATTGTGACGTGTGACAAAAGGTGGATTTTATACAACAATTGACAACCATCAACCAATAGCTAAGTGGTTGGACCAAGAAGAAACTCCAAAGCACTTCCCAAAGCCAAACTTGCACCAAAAACAGATCATGGTCACTATTTGGTGATCTGCTGCTGGTCTGATCCACTACAGCGTTCGAAATCCCTGTCAAACCATTACATCGAGAAGTATATATATATGCATACTAATATGTTTTTCAAAATAGAATGATACACCATTTTGTAAACTGTAATAAGAATATTCTAATCAAATTCATTACTTAACCTTGGAATAGACTTATTTTCTGCCAGAGAACCAAATGAGGGTAATTAAAAATTTTTGTAATAAAATCTAGGTATGCAGTATTGTGACATTGGGTGCCAGGTGCTAAGGTTTAGACATCTGTGTCCAGAAATATACCATGTAGTTTGAACTTTTAAGGGAGTTCAAGCTGAGTCTCAATGTGATATATTGAACATATTTAGAGATTGCATTAATACTTGGAAAATTCTATACTAGTTGAAATGCTACAACATCTATAGTTAAAAATTCATCTATAGTTTATGTACCATTGTCCTTTTGTCTTAGATATATTAATAAATTTCAAATGAATATCAATTTTTTAAAAATGGTTGATATATATACTTACAACTTATTGATTGATAACAAACAACCATAGATTCCTAGTAGTGGTCTGGCAATTCTAAGATTAAAAATTGCAATAAGTATTAAGACCTTATGGATAGAAGAGAGGCAGGAAAACATACACAATTATTAATTTTATGTAATTTACTAATAATATAATATAAGCTGTTTAGCCCCAGAGAGGGCAGATTAGTTTTGTTCCTATCTTCATGGTTTTGTATGACTGTCTTTTTTTTATACTGTCTGTGTATGTAAGACTGTATACATAATTTGTTAACCTTTCTTTTGCTTCCATATGAATTTCCAGCTTATATGAAATATTTTATCATGTACTTTAAAATGATTAGAAGGAATAGTTTAGCATAAGCCTGATTATTTTCAAATGTAAGCAATACAAAAGATTTTATATAAAAATAGTTTATACATTAAGAATATTACTTGCCTCCAAATGCAACCCAAATAGGAGGACTGTTTAGTGATTTATAATACTTTGAAAAATAGGCCTTTATGTGCAATGTAGCACTTCTATAAACTGCTACTGAAAATTTCCTTATATTGCTTAAATATATAGAACTACAAGGCAGCTGGATATTGCAAATAGCATTGCATGAATTATATAAACTTGAATAGAGCAGATTTGAAATGAGTAGAAAGAGGAACTATCATTGGCTTTTCAAAGGAAGTGTTACTGTTTGACAAAACACCACACATTTCCCAAAAACATATGTTAATTTGCAAAATTTGGTTTTATTCCTCATGGATCACATTTACATAGGAGACTTAGAGACATTTATCTACTGAAATTTTAGTGACATATCAGCATCTAGCACAATGTTGAGTTAGGGATAAATAAATCAATAAACAAGTGACGTTTCTAATAACATATAGTAGAGTGAAATATACATTCAAGAAATGAACTAACCTTGGGTTTCAAGTTTAAGAGATATCCTTAGATTTTTATAGGTAAAACAGAATTTAATAAAGTTCAGACTCTTCTGATGTTGAAGTGAATTCAACCATAAGTATTATTTGATTGCTCTTTTTCATTAGAGCATTTATACAATTTTATTTAAAAATATGTACCAGTTAAAATAATTATATATTTTTCATAATATTAAATTCAAAAATATTGTTTCATATGCTTATATTTCTTAATATATGATTTATTTTAATGAGTATATTATTGACCTTAAATATGTACTCTTTTTTTAGAACATGTTCTTTTATATATAGAATGCTCTTAAAAAGCCTCTTTTTTATAATTTGATAACTTGTGAAAAATCCTCTTTGAACAATTACAGTGGAGATTGTCAGTGATTCCTAAGAGAGAAGGAAAATCATAGGTCTCTAAACTACTTGTCTGATATAATTGTGACTAAGTTAAAAGTTTCCTGGGTTATTTTAGCCAATATTCTTTCACTAAAATAATTAGTTTTACACTTTCCTAAAAATAAAATTTTAGTTCCGCTAAGAAAGACTTTAAATGTATTAAAATCATGCTTTGATTTTTTTTTAAAGTCAGTGGAATCTTCAGCATCAATATATCTTTATATAATGGAGCTCATGACCACATAATTTTATTTATTGTGATCCATAAATCTCTGTCAACCTACAGAGAAAAGAAAAATAAGTGAACATATTTGGACTTTCTCCCTTTTCCTCCCAAATTTTACCTTATTTAATGTGCATGTATTCCTTGCTTAGAAATGCATACTTAAATATTATTCTGAGATTATTTACTGTAACTAAGACACAAGAAGATAACAGAAAACTAAAACAAAAGACATTTTTCATTTTATAATAACAATAGTGAAAAACTGCTCTTAAATCTAATGGAATACAATGAGATGGGAGAAGCTATAGCTTAAGCACATGCAAAAAAGAATCAGGATTTTAATTTGAATGTAAGCTCAATATGAATCAAGTGTTATATGCCTTTAAAAGCTGATGCCTTTGAAGACTCTATTAGTTCTGGACTGTGATTGAGTTTGGATGGAGGTTGAGGGTAGAAGAACTATATATTAAGAACAGTAGAAAGAAACTAGGAATATTTAGCTTGGAAGAGAGAAAACCCTAGGGGCAGGTATGGTAGCTGTTCTAAAATAGTCGAAGGACTTCAGTATGGAAGAGCGATTAAACTGCAGCAAACGGTTTGGACTATTTTACATCTGAGGACTCGTCAACTCTGAGATTATATTATTTTGTGAGCAACACTAATTTTTTCAGGAAACTATGATTGTGATCACTAATAAATCACAATTAACTTAATACTTAATGACCTGCTTTTCAAAAATTCTGTCACTGCTGACCCCAATGTTATCTGTGTTCACCAGCAGTGGTGAAAACATCTGAAAAGTGATACTGAAGCAAAGAAATATAATTGGGCCTTGGGGATTTTGAAAGCTCAGTAGGGTTAGTCCTTTTTCGAAACTCTGCTAAGAATAAGCTTAGAATCCCCCAAATCTTGGTGTGTGTGTATATATATATATATATATTCTCTTCATGGCTGTTCCTGAGATCTAAAGGATAGTATCTTGGGCTTATATCATTCAGTTGAAGGCTCTGAAGGACGGATGACAGGCCAATTCTTAAGCCTATTAAGTGAAAATTATGGTACTGCTGACTACAGACTCTAAAAGTCTCAGTAATTGCCACTGTGATTTAGGATCATCTCCAAATGCAACATAGTGAAACTCATTGCTATTGCAGCCAGCAGCAGAGTAGCCTTTAAACAAAGACAATATTTACACAGCTATATTTTTCCATTCATGATTTATTAATTGAATAATTCCTCAGTACCAAATTAGGCCTATTATAAATATTTACAATGGCCATGCAATTCTCTTACCCCTAGTGCATGGGGACAGGTTACCTTGGTGATAATAAAGTTCTTCAAAGACCACTCCCGATGGCATGCAGCATAAGGTTCAGGTATGAAGGACAAATTTCAGTTAACAATTAGCCACTTTTCATGAATTTATAAGAACACAACTGGTAGAAAGTTAAATGTATAGAGTAAAATGATCATTTGAGTTAAAAAAATTCCTGACACGGCACTAAGGTTACATAGAAACAACAAAATTGTCTTTAAATAAACACCTAAGTAACATCACTGATTCTTCAGTTCAAAGAAATTATGATTCTTGAGGACTGGAGCAATAGATATAAATGCTGGTTTTCAGAGCATAGGAACTGTTGGCTTCAAAGAGGATGCTTAATGAGATAAAACAATACTGAGCCCCCATCAGAAGACCTTTTGGCCTCTTAAGAAATCAATGGATTTGACATGCATTGCAAGGATTTGTAAAGCAGCTCCCTTGGGATATATTCAACAAGAGTTTTTGATTGATGGTACTTGTTCTAAACCATCCATTTCCTTAAATCTTTAAAAGTATTTTTATTTAATAACCAAAAAAAAAAAAAATGGAAAAGAAGAGAAATGAAAGATGTGCCCTGGGAAAAGGGTACTTATTTGATAATATATGATGTCAACGGCTCTGCTTTTCTAGAAACAAATACAAAAAACAATAATAAAACAAACTAGAGAACACTATTATGCTGCAGTAATAGCCAATTGTATTTGAAGAGTCTGAAGGAGGGAACTACATAAGAAGTTTGGAAATAAATGAAAGTATTTATAACAAAAAAGTGATAATTGAAGGCCTTCTATGGGTATATTCCATTTCGAACTTTTTGACCATTTGTTTCCTGTTTTTAATAATGGAAGGATTATATTTACCATTTAAATAACCATCTGAAAAGTAAAATCAATACTATTTTCCATTTCAAAAAGTGAATTGACCTTACCAAGTTTCTTCTCTAGACAGAAGTAAATGGCTTACCATAAAGAGGGTGAATTTTACTACGTGGACAGAGTGGGTAGTGACCTGCCCTGTGGTGACTGTATTGTGCTCGCCTCCACTCGGGACTGAACACCACTAACCTTTATATCACACGCGAGCAGGGCTCAGATTAGACAACTGTGTATAGGGGCCCTCTACTGGAAGCAGGTTCAATCAGCTTTCAGGAGGGAAGGGGTTGTTGTCAATGCAGGAAGGTTCAAATAGGGCAATTTTAGAGAAAACTCTCTAAGCTGAATTTTTTTCTACCCCTGGCATTTGTTAAAGCAAGTAAATATAGCATCAACTGGTTTTTGGTTTTTGCCTTCTCTGTATAAAGCCAGGTTTGGGAATCCATGAGAAATAAAAGAAAACACACATCATCATTATTATTTCAAAGAGGCAACAGTCAAATCTCATATCCTCCCCACTCCTATGTCAGTTCTACTGGAAACAGGTGGAGACAGAGAACACCCTGGGCACTTGTTAGTGGGCTGACTATTGTACACTCTCACTACACTAATATGGTAGTCGCTAGCTAAATTTAAGTATAGTTACTGAAATTTAAATTAATTAAGATTAAAAACAATTAAAGATTCCATTTTAATTCAGTGACAACAACCACATATCAAATACCCAGTAACCACATGTGGCCTGTGGATGTCATATCGGATAGTGCAGAGATAGTATATTACTTTCATCATGGGAAGTTCCAATGGACAGTATTGCAACATCTCCTAGAAAAATAGAAAAAGCAGTGGCCTGAGTGTGAAAAGTCCAGGGTTTGAGTCAGGCTTACCACTATTTTGTATGACCTAGAAAAAATGTATTTACCTTGTCTTGAATTCAATTTCCTTCCTTTTCAAATGGGTGATTTGTTTGAAAACACATGAGGTCTGTTACAGCAGCGATGCACAAATGCTACAAGGATTCTGTCACAGAATAGAGCCAAGAGTTACCTGGAGTGTCCTGAAAGTGTACTCTTATTTTAGAAGCTTCTGAATGCATAATTGCATCTCAAACTGAAGTTTGCCTTTGGTTTCTTTCAAGGGTCAGGCCCGTTTGGCTTCTAATAAGCAAATAAACAAAACTGTTACTGCTGATAGAGAGTATTGCTTAATACATAAAAAACAGTGCTAATTTTTTTTCATAATCCGTATTATCAGCCAATCTATTAGTGTCATTTGAATTGTAAATATTAAGCTTGTTTTGGTAGCCATAGCTGAAATGAAAGTTTAAAAGAATACGGTAGTTACATTTGTGATTTTATTGAGAATTGTTTTCACCAGGGAACTCTCAGCCTGTCGGATTAAAATGGTAAAGAGACCTTTTACTGCAAGAGCTCTGACAGTTATCCCCTTAGTAAAGTTTGCTTTTGTGATAATTACACCTACTCTTGTTTACCAAATGAATCACTTTTCAGTGCTGCTTTTAACCTTGACTGGTTTCCCTTTGATGATTACTTTTTCTATGATGAGATGTTTAGAAATACACTGCACATTTTGCACTGCTCCCTTTTTCAAGGGATGTTTACTCTTGGTTTTCTTTAAAGCAAATTTCCAAGGTTCATTTTAGGGGGCAGTTAAATTTGGGGGAGAATAACAATATATCTTTCATCTGCAAGAGGATGAATGTGTGTGGTTGTTAGTCAGGAGTAATGATACTTAATTTCCATGCCTCCCTTGGGCACATCACCAGCCCCACTTGGCATTATGGGAACTTGAGAGAGGAGAGATGAAGATCTAGTAATTTAATATTCCTACTCCAAGAACAAATGTCTTAACGGATCAAGGCAAGCATCTGCACACACAAACACAAACATACAATTGTGTCCAAAAACCTTCTCTGTATTCTATGCCCCTCTTGTACTATTTCCTTCTTTATCTTCTGCTTTTCAAAGTCAAATTTCCAAGTCACCTTCCATTCCTTTTGTAATTTTTGGCTTCCTTCTCATTCCTTAGCCACTATGTTGTTACTTCTACCACACGCCTCCACTGAAACTTATCTCATAGAAATCACCAATGCACTATGTAGGCAATTAAATACACACAATGGACTCTGAAAACTCATAATTTTCTTGACCACAATGATCAATTTTCCTTTTTGAACATACAAATCATTTAGCTTTCATGGTACCACACTCTTTTGGTTTTCCTACCTTCCCATCCTTTTTGTAGGTTCTTTCCACTAGAGTTACTGTCTATTTATTGGTAATTTCAATTTAGGAATTCTTCTTTTCTTACTCCACACTCACATTGGGCAATTGCATTTACTCTCAAGATTCAAATATCATCAATATACTCCTGATACCCAAATATATACTTGCAGGTCAAATTTCCCTTTAGGCTTTATATAGAGCATACATACCTTCAACTCAAATTCATGTTTTTCTTTTCACCTTCCATTTATTCCTTTTCCACTATTCCCCATTTCATTAAATTGCTTCATCCTCCTGCTACTCAGACAAAAATATCTAAGAGTAATTGGTGATTCCACCATAGGCCTTAACTCCCTGTTCACTAATGACAATCAATGAATTGCCAACACCTATTGATTCTACCATCTAAAAGACCACTTTTTTTCTAACCCCATTTCTACTCTTTCATCAGACTTTTTATTTTAATTTCTGCCATAGGTTCTAAATGTCTTGCATACTATAGTATTTTGTGTCTGAAGTTCATCTGCTATAATGCCAGAGTAACTGTCTGGAAACACAATCTGATTCAGACAATCCCATCCTGAAGACCTCTCAGTAATTCCCTGTTGCCACCAGGGTAAAGTTCCAACTGCTTATGGTGACACTAGTAAGACTATCTGGGATTTTTGCCTTACCTTTGTCTTCTTACCTTATCCCTGGAAATATTTCCCCTCAAACTCAAACCTTCAAACTCTGATTTCTTTTAGTTCTCTGAATTTTTCCCATTTTCTCTTACTTTACCACCTTCACACATGTTGTTTGTCCACTTTTCACCACTGTTCCATTCTTCTGAGATCTCTTCCCCTTTCAGATCTCATCGTAAACATTGATTTCTTCAGGAGAATCTTCTTGACCTAGAGCAGGTTAGCTGCTCTCAAAAGCAGCTTTCCATAAAATCTTCAACTTCCACTATTATGCAAACAGGATTATATTTAATGTTTAATTATCTGTCTTTCCTACAAACTATAAATTCTTTTATTAAAGCGTAAACTTTGTCAGTTTTACTCAATATTATTTTTCTATAAATTGAGGTGAAGATTCACACACATAGGAGTTGTTGAAATCAATACACAAGATATACATATATATGGACATATGTACTGCACATAATACCCATAAACATATATATTAGTCATTAATTTATTTAACAAATATCAATATTAATGTGCTAGAAACTCATCTATAGAGATAATGGCATGCATAGCTATTTCTGCCATAACACAACATATATGTTCTTGGATAATTTTTGTTCTTCAAAATTGCACACTAAAAATAATAGGGCTGATTGGAAAAAAATAGAGTTGAGCAGAGATTCAAACCCTATGTAACTTTTCAACTACAGTATTAACTAAATTATTAATTAGTGTCTGGGAATATAACACAAACAATGAAGGCAGGCCGCTCAGTGTGACTGGTGTCAGCCTCAGAGGATAATTTAAAAAAAATTGCCAGAACAATAGATTGTAAATGCCGGCTTGTGGGCACTACAATGATACAGACCAAGTTGAGCTCTGAGCCAGTGGGGCTGCCATTTAGGGGTCACAGGAGCAAGAGAAACGTGCCATGAGCTGAAATCTGTGCAAGACTGGCAGCAAACGTCTCTGGGGACAGTCCTGCATGCAGGGACTCAATTTTACTTTTTTAAAAGTAGAGCTGAAAGGGATTCTATCAGTGCAGCAGCTGAACTGAAGGCTTTTTCCTCTCCTGATGAAAGTTGTAATTCTATTCGTGCTATTCGGGCTCCTTTTTCATAGAAAAACCTGTGTGTAAACATCCAGCATTTTCTAGTCTTGATTATGTATAAAGTAAACAGTGTTGGAGAAATATACACGTGGAGGCAGATCAGACAGTAGTATTTGCACACTAGGTAAGTGATATTGGAATTGCATTCTTTTCATGACTACCAATATCCACAATCACTTTCAGAAGGAAGAAAAGAAAGTCAAAAGTTAATAAGGTGTTAACCCTTCCTCACTCAAAATGAAAGACATTGTGCTTTAATACAAGTGTACACAAAAGTGTTTTGGAAGTAAGTATATGTGAGAGAGAGAGAGAGAGAGAGAGAGAGAGAGAGAGAGAGAGATTAAGAGAGAGGGACAGAGGAAAGAGAGAGAAAGACTGAGTGAGAGACTGGGTTAAATAAAGGTGACATAATTACCGAGTATTGTTGAATAAAGGATTGTTTTAAATAGGAATAAGATCTCTCTGGGGGATGGACACGCTTGAAGCTCTGACTCCGGAGGGCGGAAGGGGGAGAAAGGCAATACACATAACCTAAACATTTCTACCCCTATAATATGCTGAAATAAAAAAAAAATCTTACCCAACCATAAGAGACTCTTTGGAAGTGAAGGTCTGAAAAGAAGAGTTGTAGAATCAGAGAAAAATCAATCCCTAGGACTTCTGAAGTGCTGATGTGGGTGGCAAATTGAAACTTTCAGAAGGATCTGGGAAGGCAGGTAGCACGGTGCTGGTGAAGTCTGTTGCGTATACCTATTGTGAGGGGCATTAGATTCTGTCAATAGAGCCAGAAGTTGGGAAAAAGGGCTTTATGCGGAACATGGAGATCAAGGAAAAGCTGGAACCTGCCAGCACTTACGTGTCTGTTTATTTCCATATCCTACTGCCATAATCTTTGGAGAAGAATGAATGTATCTTCATTCTGCCTTTCAAATCATGCACAGATTTCTCTTGTGGCAAATTGGAGTCATACAGGAAAAGATGTTCTTGAAAAGGGGATATAGTCACAGCTTAGGCAAACTGACACTTAAAATATGCTTCCGTAGGTTAGCCTACAGAGAGAAGCAAGTGCCAAATTGTGGAGCACTTCAAAGGCCAGACCTTCAAAGTTGCATTGTATTCTGGAGAGAGTACCTTGCTACCATCTTTGTTTCTGTGAGATCATTTTGGCAGCAATAGAATGGCCTGGATTGAAGAGAGACTGGAAGTTTTGGAGACCAGTTATGAACTCTTGCAATGGTTCTGTGTAAGATATTATTAATATAAAGAACTGAACTGAAAGCATGAGTTTGGAAGTAAAGAGGGGAAAATCTACTTTTTAAAAAGGATTTTCTAGAAAATCTTGGTCAAACCAATTATTTGGATCCTGTCTAAGTGGTACAGAGTCCAAAATGACCAAGAAATGATAGTCTGGTTTCCATATGGTCTATGTATCTCTGGGTCTTTTTTCTTACAGATTTCTTCACTTGGAACATTTTTTCCTGATATATGCAAGCCTTCATTTCACTCAAGCCTGGGCTCAAATATCACATCACTAGGGAGTACATTAAAATATTGTGCCTATGTGTGCTCTCTTTCCTTATCCAATATTATATTTGTTCATAACATTCATCACCACTTTACCTTATAAATTTATTGGTTCTTCCAAAAAAATTTTACTCTAGTGTCTGTCTTCTCCATACACATGTATTTCATGAGAGCAGAGATACGTTTTGCTGTGTTTATTGATGTATCTCCTACCCTTGAATAAAGAATGAACACCTGGCTGTGAGAATGACAGGGCCCAGCTAAGTTCTATTCCAACTGAATTCTCAGAGGATCTATAAATTCATTCAGTCCTTACCTCAAATTGATGGAGTGCTAAATAAGTTCAAACTCTACCCACTATTGGGGATAGACTCCTAATTCTTTGCCAGCTATTAGATTATTTGAAGCTGATGGCATTGTTGGAAAAAGGATTGGAGAAGTTGGGCAATGACAAAATGGCACGAGGTGATTGCATAAAAATGTATAATTATTTGGTAATCATTCTGTACCTAGGTTTGGCACCTAAGCCAATTGCTACAGTGCCTTCAGATATGTGGTCATGACTGCACATTGTGTGTGCTCTAATAGTAAGACAATAGGACTTGGCTTGTGTATAGGAGATTCAGATTCTACTAATATATTGAATGAAAACTTGTAAACATGTAGTGGGCAGAATAAAAACATGGAACATGGTGGAAGAAGACATGCTGCAGGAGGAAATGAGAGGATTCTCAAAGAAACCTCAGGATTTTTGTTTGAGATTGAACCTGAAGATAACATGAGATCGCAGTATTATTATGTACATATTATTATGTGTTCAGGTTCAGGGACTTAGAATGGGATTGGGATCCTCTAAGTAGGAGATTGTTCTGGGCACTGAAAGCCAGATGGACAAAGAAAAATTCTCTTGGCTGGAATACTAAGAAGACCTAATCAATTGCCAGCTTGGATGCTCTGAGTTAAGAGTCCTAAATGAGCGTTGGACAGTTGGATCAGAATGAAAATGGATAGAGTATGATGAAGGGTGCCAAGTGATTGGTGAAAAAAACTGTGGAGTGCTGGCTGTATGCCTTCATGTGCTGGCAGGTGTGTGGTGTTTTGGGGTACATACATGTGTTTGGGTGAATGTTGAATTTTTTTAAGACCCAGGACAATCCTGTAACTCTTTAGCCTACTATGAATTCAGCTATGTTGCAGAATGCTATTTAGCGTATTGCTTATCTTTCAGAAAACAGCCTAATACTGCAGAAATGGGCCATCTATGTTAAGGTGCAAGTACTTGATTAATCACAAAGAGCTGCACATGCATACATATATGAGTGCATGCATGTGTGTGTGTATGTGTGTTTACAAGTGATGTGAATCTCAGAGAATTCCAGTCTTTGAAGAATGTTCCTTTGGGCCTAGTATTCTCATCATCTCTGTTCATGCTGAAGGTGCTTTGTGTCTCCAGGATACCTGTGAGGTTATAATGATAAGCTGCTGTAACTTTAGTAGGTCATTTGTAAGTGTTGAAACCAAGGTCCTAGGAATTACAATAAGCAAAGTTTCCAGACCAGATAACTCTGAGAGTATGTTCATTAGTCTTTCAGTGAATGGGTAAATTTTTTATGATCAAGATGTGTATCAGTGCTGCTGTCCTGTTTAATTATAGAGACAAGAAATAGGCAGACGCACTGATGCAGCATTCAAGTTGGGGAAAAAAAGCAGGGAAATTATTACAGACGTCTGGATGGTGTCCTCAATTCCCCCTTTAGCTATTGAATCTCAGCTGTCTGCAATCAAGAACTGAGTCACAAAATGGCTTGTATTGTGTTGCTATTTCAGTTTGACAGACAGTCTTTCAGCATGGAAATTGTGAACAATTCGCCAGGTTTTTAAATTTCTATAAAAAAGCATTTAAATGCTGCTAGAACTTCATAAGAACACTAAGTATAATTCTACAAAAATATTTTAATAATTATGTGAATATTCAGTAAAACCTCATTAAATTGAAAAGTAAGGTGCAAACTCCCCTACCACAAGCATATTTTAAATTAACTGTATTCAGATAAACTAATAATTTTATCAAAGGAAAGTAGGGCAATTACTTTGCATAATATACAATCTGGAAAAAAAGATTCCCGATTAATTAGGCATTTCTGAAAACAGCAGATATTTTGAACCACTTACTTTGCTAAAAAAGTTTTACTGAGTTCTCATTTTCCTAACTGACACAAATATTCAAATCTGCAAATGTTTATGTATCCCCTTGTGCATGTTTGCATATGGTTTCATCTATGTATTTATATATTTCTCTAATCAGCACACACAGGTATACACATGTACAGTGTATACCCTTTGGCTTGGTGCACAGGAATATTTATCCTGGTTGATTATTTTTTTCAGGTTTTGGGTTGTCCCTGTCTCTCCTTTTGTAGGAGTAATTTTGAGGGAAATGCATGAAAGGAACCTCAAAACCTTGGGGAATGCGAGCTACTTCTCCATCATATCACTCAAGTAGAATGTTGTATTTATAAAACCTTTTTCAAAAGATTATAAATGGTATTTAAAAAGAGTGCTGAAGTGGCATGCTGATTCCTTGGAAAGGTGCTAAGCTCTTTAGGCTTCCTGACCAGAGAAGACCAACAGAGAGAGTAATTTAACATCATTGTAATCTGCCCCTAATGGAATTTGCAGTGATTTTCTTCCTATTTCTTCTCATTGTTTTTCAACCTAATCACTAATAGGAGGCTGAAATGGAGTCTCTTAATTGTTTTCACTTTTTTAGAATTCCAAACTCACAGCTTGAAAATTATAGTTCTTGCATTTGAGGGTTTTCTTCATCTTGCTCAGCCTGCCTGCTGCCTGGTGGCTCCTTTTTTTTTTTTTTTTTTAAATTTTGGTTTGTGATCTCTTTCATCTACCCAAGGGCAATTGAAATAAATCAAAAGTTGTCTCACTCAGGAATTGTCTAAAGTAAATAAATAAATAAACAAGACTAATAATTAGACAACTCATTGAATAGGCTGTTGAACCAGCTAAAGTGGGAAAGAAATTATTCAAGTTCTAAACCTTTCTACTTGCAAATTAGCCAAAATCAATTGCATTTTAAGCGTTGCATCACCTTGATTGATTTTAAAATGGATAGCACTTTGCTGTTCACATTTATGGTGAGCCGTGAAGGACTTGGCAATGGACATCTTTTCTACTGTGTCTGCATTAAACTTTTAAAATAGATTTTGCTTCTTAATGTTGAATGAACTTTACTGCAGAATGCAGTCTGTTTTCTTTTTCTTTCTTTTTATTTTTTTGGAGGTTGAATATATTTTTCAGACTTTATTTCTCTGCACATAGCATTTATCTTTCCTTGGGCTCCCTAAGAGCTTCTGCTTTCTTTAACCCAGAGGAAATATTTTTGTAATTTTAGGGCTAAAATGGACATTCACAGGATGAAAATGTGATATAAGAAAATGAATTAAAGCCCAAAATTTATTTGACTGTATGTGAGTAAATGAAGAGGGGGAAATCACTGCTTTTAAAATCAAAAGATAGAAATTTTGAACACTGGCATGGAGACCCTATTTGTAAACTTGGGCAAGCTTCAGCGCCCCCTACCCTATCATCTTTTATTATTATTTTTTTCCTCAAGATATTGTTTTGAAGATTAAATTAGAACATTGAAGTAGCTTAATAGTACAGTTGACCCTTGACCAACCAATAGTACAGTTGACCCTTGACCCTTGACCTCACAGTTTAGACTGTGAGGGTCCACTTATGCTTGGATTGTTTCAACTAAACGTGGATCTAAAATATTTGCAGGATCCAAAACCTGTGTGTTCAGAGGGTCAATTTTCCTTATACTTGGGTTCCGCAGGGCTAACTGTGGGACTGGAGTTTTCATGAATTTGGGTATACATGGGTGGCCCTAGAACCAATTCCCCCAGTATATCAAGGGATAACTGTACTAGGCACAACAACAGCAATCAATAAATTCTTTAATTCTTCTTTAAGTGGAAATCAGGACATTTAACAAATTAAATGAATAATTAATTATATGTTTAGAGTCTCCTATGCTTTTTTCCTTTACCTTTTCTTATTTCTTCTGTACATTACATTTCTCCAGAAAGTATTGAATTTTTCTCCAACTATAGGCATACCTTATTTTATTGTCCTTACGTTTATTGCTCTTCACAGATAATGCTTTTTTTTTTTTTTTTTTTTAGCAAATTGAAGGTTTGTGGCAACCCTACATTGAGCAAGTCACTTCATGTCTCTGTATCACATTTTGGTAATTCTGTGATCATGAGTATTAATGTTTTTTACTTACAAAATAATGTATTAATTAATTAAATAATTATGTAATAACTTACTACTTAATCATTTCCTTATTTTTGTAATCACTATTCAATAATTTACATTAATTTGATGTGGTCAGTGATGCTTGATGTCACTATTGCAATTGTTTGGGGTCACCACAAACCATCCACGTAAGATTGCAAACTTAATCCATAAATGATGTATGTGTTCTAATTGCTCCATCTACTGGCTGTTTCCCCATCTCTATCCCTTTCCTTGGGCTTCCCCATACCCTGAGAAACGACAATATTGATATAGGCCAGTTAATAACCTCACAATGTGTTCAAGCCTCTATGTGTTCAAGTGAAAGGAAGAGTCATGTATCTCTTTAAATAAGAAACTACTAATATTAACGAATAAGCTTAATAAGGAAGACATGTCAAAAGCCAAGATAGGCTGAAAGCTAGGCCTCATGCATCCAGACATTTAGTCAAGTTGTGAATCAAAAGAAAAGTTCTTGAAGGAAATTAAATGTGCTACTCTAGTGAACACATGAATTATAAGAAAGTGAAACAGTCTTATTGCTGATGTGGAGAAAGTTTGAGATGTCTGCATAGAAGATCAAACCAACCTCAACATTCCTTTAAGCCAAAGCCTAATCTAGAGCAAGGCCCTAACTCTCTCCAAAACTATAAGGGCTGAGAGAGGTGACGAAGCTATAGAATAAAGATTGGAAGCTAGCATTGGTTGGCTCATGAGGTTTAAGAGAAGAAGCCATCTTCATAACATAAAACTGCAAGATGAAGCAAAAAGTGCTGATGTAGCAAATTTTCTAGAAAATCTAGCTAAGATAGTTGTTGAAGGTGGCTACACTAAACGAGAGATATGTAATGTTAACTATATGTCCATATATTGGAAGAAGATGTAATCTAGGACTTACACAGCTAGAGAGAAGTCAATGTCTGGCTTCAAAGAACAAACTGACTATCTTGCTAGAGCCTAATGCACCTAGTAATTTTAAGTTGAAGTCAGTGGTCATTTACCATTCTGAAAATCCAAGAGCTCTTAAAAATTATACTACTTGTACTCTGCCTGTGCCATAAAAATGGAGCAACAAAAATGTGCTGGATTTATAAATTTGTTTACAGCATGGTTTATAAATATTTTAAGCCCATTTTTTGAGACCTGCTGCTCAGAAGAAAAGAATTCTTTTAAAGTATTACTGCTCATTGACAATGCATCTGATCACCCAAGAACTCCAATGGAGTTATACAAGATTAATGTTGGTTTTTTTTCCTTTATAAATTTTTTTATTTCTTATTTATTTTTATTTTTATTTTTATTTCAGCATATTATGGGGGTACAAATATTACAGTTACAAATATTGCCCATGCCCCCCACCTCGAGGCAGAGCCTCAAGCATGACCATCCCCCAAACGTTGCACATCTCACTCATTATGTTTGTATATACCCATCCCCTCCTCCCCCCTCCCACCCGCCCAACACCCAACAAATGTTATTCCTATATGTCCACTTAGGTG
>CAUYPO010008985.1:0-14026 GCA_963574435.1 Cheirogaleus major
TGCCTGTAGTCCCAGCTACTTGGGAGGCTGAGGCAGAAGGATCGCCTGAGCCCAGGAGTTTGAGGTTGCTGTGAGCGAGGCTGACGCCATGGCACTCTAGCCAGGGCAACAGAGTGAGACTCTGTCTCAAAAAAAAAAATAAAATAAAAAATAAAGTAAATAAAGTAAATATTCAGAACTAATCCCCAAAGGAGGAAGAAGTGATTCTGTGTTCTCTCTCTAGGACCATTTTCTTAACTTGGGTAGTAGCCTGAATGATAGCCCCCCCCCCCCAAAAGAGATGTCGATGTTCTAACTCCTGGAACTTGTGAATATGACCATATTTGAAAAAAGGGTATTTGTAGATGTAATTAAATTAAGGATCTCAAGATGAAATATGGATTATCTGGGTTGGCCCTAAATCCAAACACAATGTCTTTGTAAGAGAAAGAAGGGAAGACATGGGAAGAGGAGGAGAGGGCCGTGTGAGGACAAAGGCAGAGATTGGCGGTATGCAGTCACAAACCAAGAAACTCCTGGAGCCACCAGAAGCTGGAATAGGCAAGGCAGGATTCTCTCCGAGAGCCCTCTGAGAGCACAGCCCTCCTGACACCTTGACTTCAGGCTTCTGGTTTCCTGAACTGTGGGAGAATATATTTCCTTAGTTTTAAACTACCCAGTTTGTGGTAATTTGTTATGGCAGCCCCAGAAAACTAATACAGCTTAGACACAGAAAGGTGTTTCTTGGCACTACATGAGTTGAACCAGGTCAGATTTGGGATTTCCCAGCTACTCCCTTCTCAACAAACACCTGATCACACACCCTAGGCTGCAGCCATGAGGAACCTCTCAATGTTTCAGAATAGGAGACAGTGTGACATGCATGTGATCCAGCTCTGAGATCAAATCCATGGTATTTTCCAGGCTTCTAAACACCCTGGAAGGATAGTATGCTTATCTTTCATCAAATTAAAAAAAAAACATGCAACTATTACTTGCCAGGTCCTGCATGGGAACTTTAAATATGTTAACTTAATTAATCCCCACAGCAACCCTATTACTATTTTACAGATGGGAAAACTAAAGCTGAGAGGGCAACTGATTTGCTCAGGGATACACAGCTAGAAGCTGGGAGAGCCTGATTCCTGTTGTGTCTGACTCTAAAACACTGTGTTCTTTGGCTACATCAGTCCAGGTGGTAGAGAAACTCACAGTCTGGGGGGGGGGGGAGACAGATCAATATCCTGTGGAATGACTCAGTGTTATTCATTATAGAAGCAATTGCTATAGATGCTTTCATTACGATCAAAGAAGTATTTGTGGAAGAGGTGGCATTTGAGCAGGGGCTTCACTTAAAAAAACATTTCCTGATTTTCTTCTCTATCAGGCACTGGGGGTCCAGAAATGACTCAGACAAGTTCCTGTTAATTGAGGAATTCACAGTATGCGTGTGGGGTGAGGGGGGAGGAGGGAGAGTGGCTGCTTGTGTGAGTTAGACACCTATTAAACGACAATGCAAGAGAATAATCCGGACTATGGTAGAGGCAAGGTTCCTAACTCAGGGTCCCAGAGAGGATCAGAAAAGCCTTTTGTAAGAAAGGATTCCTGCCCCAGCTGAGATGTGATGGATAAAAAGCAAATCAGGAGGAGAAAAGTAGCACAGGCTTTCTAGGGACAGCATAAGCAACCCACCGGTAGAGGTGAAAAGGCGTCCTGGGTGCCTGGCACACCTTGTCGCTCAGCGTACTAGTTAGTTGAATGAATGCGAGAAGCGTGGACTTGTGGGTTGGAGTTGGTCGTGAAAGAGCAAGTGGGACTGCTGGACGGTTCTCTGGTCTTAGAGCATCTTGTGTGGTGGCTCTCTGCTGAACCATAAAGCATTCCTTTCCAATGCCGGAACGTTGACGGGAACACCACCGGAAAAGACTGCTCAAGGAGCCTGCAATGGCAGATCAGCTATCACGACCCAGCTGGTGCCAAGCGGGTCCCCACCCGCCACCAGAGGCCCGTTACCATGGCAACTAGTTAGGGCGGAAGTGGCTCAGAAGATTGATTCTCACTAATCAGGTGACTCGCGAGCCTTTTGCACGTGACACCGGAGCCCCGGCGCGCACTCTACCTAATCAAGACCCCACCCCTCTTTCCCTTTACAGAGAATTGACAGCGATCTCGTGCAATGGCCCTTTCGGCTCTACCAGGAAACCCTGCCCCTTGGTAGTGAAAGAACCAATTACATTAGGAAAAAAAGAAGCAACGCCCCAGGTTTCACCCCGGCTTGACAGACGCAATTGAGGCCATTCTCGAGTCCCTCCTCCCCTGGCCCATTCCAGCTGGTGATGAGCAGACCTTCTACCCAATAGCACGTCCCTTGACTGTCGTTGGGTCCCGCCCCCGTGAGAGCAGGGCCAATGAGCGAGCCAGGTCTCGGCGGGGTGGAGGGGGTTGCACTGCGGTAATATGGCTCTTCCTTAGCCAGCGGCGGTGGTGGCAAGTGGGGTATAGAGCAGTCCTGCCTCTCGGGTGGCGGGTTTCTAGGCTGCAGGGGCTCGGCGGATAGTGGCTAGGACGCGGCGGCGGATGCCGAAGGAGCGCCCGCCCCGCCGCTCGGCGGCCCCGGGGTCGAGATGAGCGCCTCAGCGTCCGTCGGGGGCCAGGTCCCCCAGCCGCCCCCGGGCCCGGCCGCCGCGCTGCCGCCCGGTTCTGCCGCGCGGGCCCTGCATGTGGAGCTGCCGTCTCAGCAGGTAAGCCCACGGGCTCGCGGCGCTCGGGGGGCACCGGGGGAGGCCCGCGTGGAGCCCCTGTTGGCTCCGGGCTGACCCTGTGCAAGCCGGGAGACCCAGAGAAGTGGCCGGGACAGTTCGCAGGACTGAGGAAGGCTGTCAGGAGGTCTCGTGCGGGCAGGGGTCCAGGGATGGCTGAGCCTCTCCGCGTCCTGGGAGAGTCCCGTTACAGGAGATGGGCTTGTGAGGAGACAGGCAGGGAGCCAGTGAGACTCCCTGGGGCCCCGGCCCGAGGCCGCCTCTGCCCGGTAGGAGCTGGGGATTCCCTTGTGCAGACCCTCCCCCTCATCCCTCCTGGGAAGGGACGGGGAAGCCCTTGTGTCCCACGAGACAGCGAAAGTGCTTTCCCTTTTTCTCTCCACCTGGCCATCTCCGCTTACGGAGAAACCAGTTGGCACTCTCCTGCGGGAGCCGTGAGACTTCAGGGTTTCCAGCATTTACTTTTAGTCTCTCCGGGTTATGAAGTACTCCTTTCAGCCTCTCTAGAGAAACGTACTAATATTTGGGACTTTGAGGTTTCCTTCCTAATTTTTACACCGCCAAGGAATGCATCTTAATAATTAGGGGGGCTCTTTCCTACTTCATTCCTTCTCATGAGTCTCTGTGGAAGGAGGATTTGATGATGTGTGTATTCATGTCTTCCCATTCTTTAGCAAGGGCTTTGAGGGCTTCTTGGATCCACATTGTAGGGGCATAAGAAAGAGGAAACACTGATTTTGAGGATCTGACAAAATTCTTTGTTTCACCCCTATATCTGTAAGAGTACTTCTTTCCTCCTCCTATCCCTTGCTCTTTCTCTGTCCCCCACGGGGACGCTTTGGAGGAATCTTAGCATTAAAGAGACTTAAAGATAAGTACGTTTCCCCCTCTCCCTTCCTTCCTCCTTCCAAGAGGAGGATCTAAGAGAAACTGTCAGTTATTGAGAGCCTGCCGTGTTGGATTTGTGCTAAGTGTTCAGAGGTCATTAGTTCATTTAATCTTCACAACTTTATGAGATAGCTGTTTTTACTGTCCCCATTTTGCAGTTGAGGAAACAGAGGCTTGTCCAAAGTCTTACAGTTAGAAAGTGATTGGCCTGGGTTTCAGAATCCGGAGTCTGACTCTGTAGCCCATGCACGTGGTGGTTTTGCTTCATACTTGAGCGACCTTTTCTCTTCCACTTTCACAAGGGACAGAGTTAGTTCCTTCATACTTTTCTCCAACTTTCCATCCCTGCCAGTGGGACTTAAGAACGATTCATAAAGAAGAAAGCAGAGGGAAGAGAGTGGATGGAAAATGGAATGAATTTGAATACAGTAAAGGAGGGGGAGAGCTAAAGGGAAGGGAAGAGTTGGAGATAATAGCCACAGTGGTGGCCATTGAGTAGAGAGGCCCAAGTGTGTAGAAGCAGGGGCTTTTTGTGTGGTAGAAGAGGATTGAAAAGACAGGATAGCCTGTGCCCTGGTTTTGTGGTGCTGTTGAGCAGGCAGCTTGTGGAAAACAGTAGGGGTTTTAGGTTTGCATTGTATTGTGAGATGCTGGGAGTGCAAGTCTGGCTGGGAGTACTAGTCTCTGGAATGAGCATTAGTGTGAATTTTCGTATGTGTTGGAGGTGGGAGTGTGAGGGTGGATACTGGGAGAAGCAATGGTGGGCACTGTTAGTAACAGCCTGGAGAAATCCTAAGGAGTTGAGAGACCAAGAGGTATTCAGTTTGGGGGAGCTTTGAGAACATGTGGGATTAGGAAAGAGAAAGCATCATTTACTTCATAGAGCCTTCTCTGATAACAGTTCACAGTTTAAGATTGGGGGAAATAATTCAAACAAACTGTCCATGGAATAAATTCAGCTGCATTTGTTAGTGTTTGTCAAATTTTTGGATTGGTGCCTAGGGATATATAGTGGCTTAAGTGTACAGCTGAATGCTGTATGAGTGCTGAGTGTGCTATTTACAGCTTTCTGGGGGTGTCATCCTTGAATTCTTGGAAGGCAGCCTGTATAACAAAACACTTTTACTTTTGCAGTTGACGTTAATTTAGCTTTGGGGATAAAAATGCTCAGATTTGTTTCTTCTTTCTTTTTTCCTTTTTTTTTTTTTTTTCATTTTAGCCTCATCTAGGTAATGGTAAAAAATGCTCAGATTTTTTTAGGATATAAATATATAATATTAAAAAAAATTTTGTTGAAGTATTATCTATATACAGTAAAGTAAAGTACACAGATGACTAGCATACAGCTTGATGAATTGTCACAAAGTGAACACAGTTATATAACTACTACCCAGATTAAGAAATACAAAATTATTAACATCTCAGAAGCCCTCTTTATGTTCTCTCCCAGCTCTACCTTTCTTTTCTCTGTAAAGGAACCACTTTTTTGATTTCTAACACAAGAGGTCAGTTTTTGCCTTTTCTTGAACTTTACATAAAATGGAGTTATACAAAATGTATTCTTTTGTGTCTGGTTTCATTTATTCAGTATTTTTTGTGAGAATCATAGGGTTTGTATGTGTATGTGTGTGTAAAACTTTTTGCTTTTGCATTAATCTGTTGTCTTTTTTTTGCCCACGGCTTTACAAAATTTCAAAGGTTTAGATAAATTGTAAAGCCAATTATTAACTTTCTTTTAAATAACACTTTTAAATTCAATCATGCATTTATTACATCCCATGCTAGTTGGCAAGGTGTCGGTATCTCTAAATAAATAAACAAACTCTGTTGATTTAGGATTTCTATGATGAAGTTATGTCAAAGTAGATTCAGTGGTCCCCCAGCCCACTTCTAAGGCAGGGTTTCTCAACTTTGGCACTGTTGATGTTTTGGAGGTGAAGAGTGGCTGGGCATGAGGCTGTAAGATGTTTATCCACATCCCAAGATACCAGCAGCACCTCCCCAATTCTGACAATCAAAAATGTGTTCAGATTTGGCCAAGTGTCCCTTAGGGGACAAAACTACCCTTGGTTGATAACCACTGTTCTAAAGTTTATTTTCATTTTAGGATAGAGAGTATCCCTACTATTATCTACTCATTTATTCCAATTTTCATTAAGTCCTATTGATTCTAAAAGTGGCTGTGTATTTAAAATACTAACTTATTATATGTATTAACATTAATTCCCAAAGTTTTGGACTCCTCTGCCCCATCTGCCTCAGGGAAAAGACTTGTTTTTGCTCCAAGAAAGCCCACAAGACTATGTATAAGACCTAATTTATTTGTTTTATCCACTTAAGAAAAAAGTTAAGACTGCATAACTCCTGGACCTTAACATGAATGAGTACTAAGTATAGTCCATATCAGCTCCTTGACTGTGGCAAATGGGACTACTACTTAATCTTTGTCTCCTTTTGCTTCCATGTGATCTTTAACTGTAATTTAAGCATGGATTAGTTACACATTTTGAAGACTGTTGCTCTTTAATTTTCGATTGAGGTTTGTAATTATCCAGTGAATGAGTATAGGTTCATCTGAAGAATAACTTCCTACATACTTTTAGATTTAGGAGTCTTGAGATAAATGTTTGTGTTTTGTGGTAGAGGCATTTAATATGTCTTTAAAAGCTTAGTTCAGAGCATTTCTTTCCTCTCCAAAGGCTTTCTCACTTGTGTATTACCTAACTCATAATACATTTCTCAAATACTCAGAGCTCAGAAGGCTTTTTAGTGATTGTTAGTGACCCTTTGTGGGGGTCATATGTTTGTTCTTTTAACAATTCAGTGCAAGCTATGAACTCTTTTCTTAGAAAATGCACTTACATGAATACATAAATACACACTTTTTCATGCAGGTTTGATTCCCTTGAAGTATAAATGGAAGACCCCAGATTAACTGTTCCTAACCTGGTTTAATCTCTTCCTTTTTAAAAAATTAAAAATTTTGCAATTTATCATTTTTCTTGTATAGTTTTTCACATCAGTGTGTATATGTATATATATGTATATATATATATCTTTACCACATTTTGCATGATAACACTCAGTTATATTTTTAACTAACACCCTATTGGTGGACTTTTTCCAGTTTTTCTTTATTACATTGTTGCAATGAATATCAATATATAGATATCTTTGTATACTTGCACTAATATTTCTGTAGGATAAATTTTGAGCAGTGAAATCAATCAAAGGGGATATATATATATATGTGTATATATATTTTAACTTTAGAAGATATTGGCAGAGGGTTTCTTAACAAGTATGTGCCTGTTTACACTCCTGTGGTCAAATTTATGACAGGGACTGTTTCTCCATGTTTTTGCCAACTTTGGGTATCGTTAAGTTTTCTCAGTGTTTTCCAACCTAATTTTATGTATGCAGATTACATTCACACACGCACACAATACATATATATGTGTGTATATATTTTTATTACTTAAATTTGCATTTCTTTATTAGTTATATTTTAACAGTTCCATTTATTGTATACCAGACACTATGCTAAGTACGTGATCTCTTTTATCCTTATAGAACCCTATGAGTTTGAATATCACATGGTTTATTTAGCATTTTAATAACTTCTTTTGTGAATTGCTTATTCATGCCCTTGGCATTAACTTTTCTGATTGCTTGCTCATGTTTTTCATTGATTGGAAGAACATTTTTTCTTGTCCTGTTTTTTTTATTGGAAGAAAGTGGGGTATATTAGGGCTATTAACTCTTGTCTAACTTGAATTTTTTAAAATAGCTTTAGATTTATGGAAAAATTGAGACGATAATACAGAAAATTCCTATATACTCTACACCTACTTCTATTCTTAACATTTGCTACTAATATGGTATAATTTTTGTAATTAATGAGCCAATATTGGGATATTATTAACTGAAGTCCATAGTGTATTTAGATTTGCTTAGTTTTTTAAAAAAATTGTGGTATTATATATATAACATAAAATATGCCATTTTAATAATTTTTAAGTGTACAATTTAGTGGCATTAAGAACATGCTTAATGTTGCATAATCATCACCACTATCTATTTCCAGAACGTTTTCATCATCCCAAACAGAAACTGAACCCAATAGACAACTCCCCAGTCTCCCCTCCCACCAGCCCCTGGTAAACTCTATTCTACTTTCTGTCTCTATGATTTTGACTATTCTAGGTACCTCTGATAAATGGAATCATACAGTATTTGTTCTTTTGTGACTGTGTTATTTCACTTAGCATGTTTTCAAGGATCATTCATGTTGTAACGCGTGTTAGAATTTCATTCCTTTTTAAGGCTGAATAGTATTCCATCGTAGGTATATACTACATTTTATTTATCTATTCATCTCCCAATGGAGCCTTAGTTTTTTACGTGATGTCCTTTTTCTATGCCAGGATCCCATCCTGAATACCACATCGTATTCAGTTGTACTATCTCCTTTGCCTCCTCTTAGCTGTGACAGTTCCTTAGACTTTCGTTGTTTTTGATGCCCTTGACAGTTTTGAGTACTGGTCAGGTATTCTGTAGTTTTGTAGGATGTCACTCTATTGGAATTAGTCTGTTTTTTTTCCCACCCCCACTTCATGATTGGACTGGAGTTGTGTTATTTTGAGAGCAAGGCCTCAGATGTAAAGTTCCATTTTCATCATATCATAGCAAATATACATACTATTAACGTGATTTATCACTGTTGATGTTAGCGTTCATCATCACCAGCTGAGGTATTAGTAGTATATGACAGGAAAAACAAACCAGCTGTTGCTCCTGTAATACTCTCGGCATAGCATTTCTGACACCAGATGTATGGCGGTTTCCCCCCACATACTGAGAGGTTCTCCAGTGGACACCTATATGGTGTCTTATTATTCAATTCTGCCACTCTCACCTGGAGTTAGCATTATACTCCACAAGTTAAAGGCTCATTCCCACAAAACTGCCCCCTCCACTTCACATGCCAATCTCAAGTCTGGGCCTCAGGAACTTCTGACCAGCTGGCTATAAATTGGGGGTTCCCATGACCACCTCCTCAGGTTCAGTCATTTGCTAGAGTGGAACTCAGGAAAATGCTTTGCTTACTCTTACTGGCTTTTTTAAATGAAGGATGTTACAAAGGATACGTATGAACAGCCAGATGGAAGACATGCATAGGGAACAGTTTGGGGGAAGTGGCCCCTCTCAGGGCCACTCTACTCTCTATGTGTTAAGCAACCTGGAAACTCTCCAAAACCTGTAGTAGCCGGATTTTTTTATGGAGGCTTCATCATGTAGGCATGATTTATTATTAACTCAATCTCCAGCCCCTCTTCCGTTCCAGAAGGATGGAGAGTGGGCCTGAACATTCCAAGCTCCTAATTATGGCTTCATCTTCTGGTGACCAGCCCCAGTCTAGGGGCCCACCAAGAATCGCCTCGTTAGAACAAAATATGCTCTTATCACCCAGGAAATTCCAAGAGATTAGGCATTCTGTGTCAGGAACCAGGTCAAAGACCAAATACTAGAAGAAAAGATTCTCCTAGCACCCGTATTGCTCAGGAAATTACAAGGGCTTTAGGAGCTCTGTGCCAGGAACTGGGGACAAAGACCAAAAAATATATTTCTTAGTAGAATTTACAATACCACAGGTAGTATTTGTCAGGTTTCTCTGCTATTAGGTTACTCTCTCCGCCTCACCCTCTATACTGTTGTGCTCTTTGGAGGGAAGTCATTATGTGTAGCCCACATGAGGGAGAGGCCATTTATGCTCTCCTTCCTTGAGGGCAGAGTATCTATATAAAGTATTTGGAATTCTGCGTGGGAGATTTATATCAGTAATCACTTCCTTTAACAGATGTGCAATCTAAGGTCTAGGTAACTCTCTTAAAGTTATACAGAATGTCAACACAAGGACTGCAGTCTAGGTCTTTGATTCCAGTTTGCCTTAGGCACCCAGTCTTTCCAGGGTTCTGGTGAAAAGTTTTAAGTTCAAGGTTTGGGACCATAATGCTTCATTTTTTATTTCCCATAGCACCTGCACCTAGCACTGTGCTGATTACTTAGTAGGAACTCAGTATATATATTTTTATTTTTCACCTTTTTTTTGGATATGACTCTTTCCTTTGAAGAACTTTATAGCCTAAAGGAAAGATTGGATCCAATGGGATTGAAACACATACAAGGAAAACATGATAGAAGCACAAAAGCAGATCGAAACCTTAATTTAGCTGTACATGTTATATATTTTCCCTTTACATGGTTATGTTTATTTAGATCCCTTTTGTTAATCTAATTTAACCATCTTTCTAGTATTTAAAAAAATGTTTTGTTGGTAAGGCTGCTGAAGGCAAAAAAATTTAAAAAAAGCTATATCTTTTTGGGAACATATGCCCCATGCAGCATAGCACCATGCCATGTGCATTTATTCCTTCCACAAATATTTATTAAGACCCTTGTGACTCAAAGAAAAAAATGTAATAAATAGTTGTGTACGTACAACATAAAATGATGGCAATTTTTGAGCTGCTCTGGTGCTCGTAAGTAAAACTGTATGAGGGGCTGGTGTGAAGGTAGTGAATTATCTCCATTGATCACAGTCCGTTACAGTTCTACTCTTTCCTCCTTCTCACTACTGCACTTGACTAGTCTTTAAACCAGACCTCCACTCCCAAAAAATACCCTATGAGGAAACTTCGGAAACTTAAAGAAGACATCAGCATCTTAAAATAATTATTTTTATGTGACAAAATTACATCAGGAAATTGTTTGTTTTTTGTTTTTCCTGTGAAAATGTTTAGTTTTCCTTTGAAAGGAAAAGCTATGTTCTTATTTAGTGTTTACTTTAAAATTTTTCCACAGGATCACAGTGCTTAACTTTGTGGCAGAAAATTCAGAAGTGAAACTAAATGGAAATAGAGCAAGAGCAGAATTGAAACTAATAAGTTAGGCCTGAAGTGTGTGGTAAAATTAAAAAAATTTAGATTTTCATAGTTTCCAAATATATATTTTTGGTAGGCTGTATATTTTTACCTGTCAGACATTGCCGGGGAGAAAAAGAGATATTTGTCATTTTTAATGTACTGGAATGTGTGCAGCTACAAACTAAAAGTGTTTTAGAAAAATTAAAGACATCTCAAGTCAGGCATGCTGCTGTTAAAAAAGAAAAGAGATAAAAGAATGTAAAAATTTAAAATAAAATAAAAAAAAAGAAAAATTAAAGACAGATCTATCTCAAGAGAGGGGTTGAAACATTTTAGGTTTTATACTTTGTTTTAGGTTTAATGACAGTGATATCTTATACTGTTAGTTAAATTTTTTCAATGCCTTGTTTGGTATTTTACCAGTTGCTTCCTTAGATTATAAAGGTTGAAGAGCACACAGAGCATGGAAAACTAGATGTTGAAATTTTAAAATTCGTGGTATACTTTGGTTTAGTAGCACATAGCCTTGTTTTCTACCTTATTTTAAGATGGAAACATACATTCTGAATCATGGAATTTTACAGATACAAAACCTGAAGTCCTCAGAGGTGAAACTATTTGCCTGGCCATAGACCAGGTCCATCTGTTTATTCCTGCCCTCAAGGATTTAGTAAAGAGTATTAGTTTAACAGATCTGTATTGAGTGTCTTGCTATTCCTGCCTGTGGCAGAGAAATGACCAGAACCTGGGTCTTGTGAGCAGTTCCACTGTGCTTGACTGGGTGTGTTGAGAACTTGTTTCTTAAACTTCACTCTATGCTTTGACACATTAGCTTTACAGCTTTGGGGATTTTAGGCTATAATTAAAATGAGGGAGATGCTGTATTTTAAACTTCTCTTTAAGGGCAGAACACTCAGATTTCACCCTCCCACCCCACTTTTATGGTGTGAATTAGAGTGAAGCTTTGGAATGTCCCTCTGGAGTGTAAGTGATTAGTCTTTCTGTTTTGTCCCTGGGTACTTAACCATGCCTATCCTTTATTGAATATTTTACTTAAGAACTGGCCAGGCATTGTGACTCATACCTATAATCCCAGCACTTTGGGAGGCGGGTAGGAGGGTTGTTTGAGGTCAAGGGTTTAAGACCAGCCTGGGCAACATAGTGAGACCCTCATCGCTACCAAAAATAAAAAAATTTAGCTTGGAGTGGTAGCGCATGCTTATAGTCCTAGCTACTTGGGAGGCTGGAGCAGGAGGGTAGTTTGAACTCAGGAGTTCAAGGCTGCAATAAGCTATGATCGTGCCACTGCATTCAAACCTGGGTGACAGAGTAAGACCTTGTCTAAAAATAAAAAAAAAGAACTCCTGATTCTATTTCTGAAACAGCAACCATCTGGTAATTATGGATTTTTTGATGGCAGAAGTTTCATTCTGTGTAATATTTGGTGCTGATTGCTGTGGACCCTATTTAGTAGTAATGTTATTAGGCATTTTACTTATTCTTTGTGAAAACTCTAATAAAGTGTGTTTATTGATCAAAAACTGAGATAGATAATGCTGAAGTTGAGCATTAGAACTCAGCACTTTGGAGTCTCACTTCACTTTATATGTTCGTCCATGAAATATCTGGCATTTTTTTCCTGCCATGGTTTTTATAATGTCCCAAAAGATGGAGTCAGACTTTTTTTGACAATGAGGAATATTAGGAAGCTGAAACTAGCAGCTACCTTTGACTTTTTTCATTAGACTCCTGGGTAAGAAAAATGGGAAGAAGTAAAAGTAAAAGTGATAGTCAGATTTATGATCTATTTTTTTCCAGGAAAACGTTGGTGATCTTTAACATACTGTGTATTTTTGTGACAAAGGCTTTAACTCTGAATTATGAGTAATTCATGTGTTTATGTTAGCCTGTGTTAAAATGAATTCTAAATGTGGGGTAGGAAAAACTTGTCAGCCATTTATTCAGTAGATACTTATAAAGTGCCTTTGAATTGTGTTAAGCACAGGATTCAAAACTGTGTGTCTTGTTTCTGCCAACCTACTATGTCTTTCAGAGCATATGAATTATTTCCTTCCTCAATTCCAATCATTCTTTTGTATGAGTGCTAATCCAGAAAACTAAACTTTTCAAAAATACAAAATAAAGGCTGGGCGTGGTGGCTCACGCCTATAATCCTAGCACTTTGGGAGGCCGAGGCAGGCGGATCGCTCAAGGTCAGGAGTTCAAAACCAGCCTGAGCAAGAGGGAGACCCCATCTCTACTAAAAATGAAAGAAATTAATTGGCCAACTAAAAATATATAGAAAAAATTAGCCGGGCATGGTGGCTTATGCCTGTAGTCCCAGCTACTTGGGAGGCTGAGGCAGGAGGATTGCTCGAGCCCAGGAGTTTGAGGTTACTGTGAGCTAGGCTGACGCCATGGTATTCACTCTAGCCTGGGCAGCAGAGTGAGACTCTGTTTCAAAAAAATAAAATAAAATAAAAGCAGTCTTATTTTGCATTTTGAAAAAAACTGTTTCTTAACTTTGTCTCCATTAATGAAAAGATGAATATCCTTGAGAAAATTGGTACTGTTTTCATCCACTAAAATGTTAATATCTAGGTATATATGAGAAATAGCAACATAGAGAAAGCTTTCTAATTTTTTATTCTGAAAATAGATCATAAAACAAGATAGACAGGTAGGCTATTGGGTAGTCATTATATATAGGGTTAGGATATTTTACAGGACTGTATTCATTACAGGATAGAATTGGTGCCTTTATAGTATTGTGCATATAGTAGGTATTTTAGACTTGTTTTCATGAATTGACTTAATGGAGTTTATGCTACATGAAAGATGTTTAATATAAATATAAAAATAAAGAGCAGCTCCCCAGGTGCTCGGGAGTGACTAGTTTATACATTTATATCAAAAAGCATCAGTCTGACTCAGGAGGCTGAGGTGGGAGGATTGCTTGAGGCCAGGAGTTCCAGACCAGCCTGGGCAACATAGCAAGACCCTGTCTCTAAAAAAATAAGAAAAAATGATCTTTGCATGGGGATGTGCACATGTAGTCCAGCTGCATAGGAGCCTGAAGCCGAAGGATCACCTGAGCCCAGGAGTTCAAGACTGCTGTGCTGCAGTGAGCTGTGATCTCGCCACTGCATGCCAACCTGGGTGACAGAGCGAGACCCTGTCTCTAAGAAAAGAAAAGAAAAAGACAGACATCAGTCTAAATTGGGTGTGGTGGCGAGCCTGTAGTGTGAGCTACTAATGGGGCTCTGGATCCCAGGAGCTCGAGGCCAGCCTGGGCAACATAGCAAGACCCTATCTCTTAAAAAAAAAAAAAAGAGACATCAGTCTGGTATTAGATGGAGACATTGTAGAACTGCAGAATTTCTTTCTTTCTTTTTTCTTTTTTTAGAGACAGGGTGTTGCCATGTTGCCCAGTCTAGAGTACGGTGTCTATTCATAGATGCAATCATGGCACAC
>CAUYPO010008988.1:0-18134 GCA_963574435.1 Cheirogaleus major
GGAGGGACGATCCTTGGCAGATATGGGGATATGTGCTCTGGACCTGTAATGTCAGCAGAGTTTGAGCCACCAGAGGCCACTGAGATGGTCCGCAGAGAAGTGAAATCTTTCCCTTTTCCGTGTGACACCAGCAGAGCTTGGGCCGCTGCAGCTCCCTGGGGAGGATCCGCGGAGGATCGAGCTCGCTCCCTCTACCACTCTCTCCCGGCTGCGCTTGGGTTGCCCGAGTCCACTGGACAACTCAGTCAAATGAGCGATCTATCTCACTTTTCTGTCCCTTCACAAGCGAGGCATATGCCCTGGTGTGTACAGATCTCCCAGCCAAGGAGACCCTGCACCGTGCCCTGGAGATTTCTAATTGCTTTCCACTCCTGCCTCCTCTCCGAACTGCCTGACCACCCATGTTACCTCTTCATGCTGACGTCAGGCACTTCCCTGCTTGCGTGGGTGTGGAGGTTGGCGAAGGAGGAGTCGTCCCGCTGTGGCACAGATCACACAGTCCTGTTCGGCTGGCCGCTGAGCACAGCCAGCTTGCACTCCAATCCCCGCTGTACCATTCGGATTCTCAGACTTCATGGCAAATCCACTGAGTCATTTTCCTCCTTTTTCCAGCACTGCTGCCCCTCGAAGCTTCCCCGCAATTCTGTGAAGCCGATCCTGTGGGAGAACTACCCCCTCGAGTGATTCAGGTCGCCTTTTTCACCTCCCACTCTGAAAGCAGAGAGCCAGGAGTTCATCCCTAATTCGCCATTTTTGACAATCCTCCTTAGCTCATGCTTTAATTTAACTCCAGACACTTTCCTCTTTTGCTTGTCAACACTGACACAGACCTATTTACTTCAAGATCATTTGTATTATTCCTTCTTCTGGATTCAGAACTTGGATTTCAACACCGGGGTAGGGGGATGTTGGAGCTCAGCAAAGGTCTGCCTGCACCTTAAGGTCACCTTGTTACACCATCTCCCAGGAGAAGGATGAAGTCACAGCAGCAGACTATTCAGGCTTAGAGCTGGGCCTTTCAAATGCCGGGTGCTCACAACTTGCCAGGACGGGCCCTGCCCAGTGGCCTCGCCACTGCCACAGGCGCGCGTTAGTCTTGTTTCTTTTTCTTTTCCTTGTAGTAAAGCTTGAAGTCTGGTAAAATGATGCCTCCTGATTTATTCTTATTATTTAAGATTGCTTTGGCTATTTGGGTCTTTTCTGGTTCCATATGAAGCAAAGAACTATTTGTCCTAGATCTACAAAAAATGACATTGATATTTTAATGGAGATTACATTGAATCTGTAGATCACTTTGGATAATATAGACATTTTAACAATGTTGATTCTGTCAATCCATGAGCATGATATGCTTTTCCATCTGTTTGAAACCTCTGCAATTTCCTTCCTAAGTGTTTTGTAGTTCTCTCTGTAGAGGTCTTTCACCTCCTTAATTAAATATATTCCTAGGTATTTTATTTTCTTTGTTGCTGTTGTGAAAGATATTGAGCCTTTGATTTGATTCTCACCTTGACTGTCGTTAGTGTATATGAATGCTACTGATTTATGTATATTGATTTTGTAACCTGAAACTTTGCTGAATTTGTTTATCAAGTCCAGAATTTCTCTTGGAAGAATCTTCAGATTTTTCTAAATATAAGATCATATCATCAGCAAAGAGTGATAGTTTGACTTCTTTTCCCATTTGGATACCCTTGATTAAATTAAAAGCTTCTGTACATTCAAGGAAATAATCAACAGACTGAATAAATAACCTTAAGAATGGGAGAAAATATTTGCATCCTATACATTCTATCTGGATGATAACTAGAATCCACAAAGAACTCAAACAAATCAGCAAGAAAAAATCAAACAACTCCATAAAAAAGTGGGCAAAAGACATGAACAGAAGCTTTTCAAAAGAAGATAGACTATTGGCCAATAAATGTATGAATAAATGCTCATTCATGAATAAATGTATGAATAAATAAAGTCTCTACTTATCAGGGAAATGTAAATCAAAACCACACCTAATCACACGTAGGTGAGATATCACCTAATTCCAGTGAGAATGGCTTTTATCAAAAAGTTCCAAAACAACAGATGTTGGCATGGATGTGGAAGAAAAGAACATTTATACACTGTTGGTGGGACTGCAAACTAGTATAACCTCTATGGGAAATAATATGGACATACTCGAAGAACTAAAAGTAGACCTGCCATTTGATCCAGCAATCCTACTATTGGGTATTTACCTGAAGGGGAAAAAAATCATTTTATCAAAAAGACACATGGACTCAAATATTTATTACAGCACAATTCACAACTGCAAAGATGTGGAATCAACCCAAGTGCCCACCAATACATTAGTGGATTAATAAAATGTGGTATATGTATACTACGGAGTATTACTCAGCCATAAAAAATGGTAAACTATACCTTTTATAACAACCTATATGGAACTGGAGACCATCATTCCAAGCAAAGTATCACAAGAATGGAAAAACAAATACCACATGTACTCATTATTAAATTAGAACTACTTGATCAACACCCATGTGCACATATAGTATTAAAACTCAATGGAAACCAAGCAGGTGGGAGGAGGGTGGAGGGGACAAGTAAATTCACATTTAATGGGTACAATGCATGCTACCTTGGTGATGGGTACACATATAACTTTGACTCAAACTGTACAAAAACAAATCATGTAACCAAAATGTAGGTATACTGCAATATTCTGATATTTAAAAAAAAAAGATGCCTCTACCAGGCACTTTCTTCCCCCAGAAAAATCATGTAGCTCAAGCACAGTGTTTAGAAATCCAGTAAGAGTGAGAGGTGGAAGTGGAAGAGTGGTGCAGGGAGGAGCAGGGGTGACAAAGGGGAAGGACCTGTGTGATGATGGTGGCCGCTTAAGGCAGACAACTGGTAGCAGTTAATCCACTTTACCAATGCATTTCCAGAAGCCCATGGTTTTCTCAGGAAGTGACAGTGCACTCTAAGGAGACTCCTGAGTGACAGAGCACACTCAGGGACCTGGAGTCTTCTGGGCCCATGCCACTTTCTTGAATTGCCAGTTCTTCCATGGATACTTTCCTTCTCCTTTTGCAAATTGTTTCTAAAGATGACATGCTGCTTACCTTTTGCAGTGAGGCCTCGCCTCTACTCCCGCCAGAGGTGGAGGAGTCAATTTCCTCTCCCCCTTGAATTTGGGATGGCCCTAACTTGCTTTGACCACTAGAATGCAGCAGAAGTGATACTGTATGACTTAACAGGCCTTGCAGCTTGCATTTTCACCTTCTTCAAAGCCCTAAGTTGCCATGTAAAGAAGTCAGGGCTATCCTGCTAGAGAGACTAGTTGAAGAGAGCTGGGATCTCCAGCAAATAGCTGGAATCTAGACCCCAGGACATGAGTGAGGCTATCTTGAACATTCTAGCCCCGACCAGCACCCAGCTGAAAATAGCCACATGAATGGCCCCAGAGGGAGCAGAAGAACTGCCCAACCGACCCCAGTCAACCCACAGAATTGTGAAAAATATTTAATCCTGCTTCTTTTAAGCCACTACTTTTAAATTACATAGTACTAGATGGTACTAGATGACTGAAACAGAGAGACAAAGTTTTGATCAGCCAGGTCAGGATTCTTAGGCTAACTCTTTGACGTTATTAAAGTCAAGCCCTAACGGGGCACTCAGAACTGGAGCTTGCTTTTCAGAAAGGTTGTCTTCAGTGGCACCTGCATGGTTTTCCCTAATAGAATGGTATTTACTCAAGAGTTTGAAAGCTGTAAAACAGCATAAATATCAAGTCTGAGCCCCTTGTTGAACAGAATCTAAAGGCAGAGAGGTTAAGAAGATGGCTCGGGGTCACACAGCCATCTAGTGGCCAAACTAGGACTTGAATTCAAGACTTATGAGTTTAATCTATTGCACTTTCCAATAAAATATTCTGCCTCCTGCTATTCCACAAAAAGATTTCCATCACAGCAGAATTAGAAACAAACTCCCAGGCAAAATAATAGTCCCGGAAGGAATGGTTGGCAGATATTTAGGCAAAATTTAGTGTGATACAGTATAGAAAGCGCAGGCTTTAAGGTTGGAATATCTGCACCTAAGTTCTCAATCCTCCATATGTTTTTTTATGACCTCTTTGAGCCTCTATCTCATCAGGCAAACTCCCCAGGCCTGAATTATAAAAGTGCTTTACAATTGCTAAAAAACACTCTACAGATATTAATAGGAACTATTAATAGGAACCTATTAATAGGAAAGTAGCTCTTGTACTTTCAGGAGGATTTTCTAAGAGTTGACACTGGATTTGAGATTTGCCTCTATTGTGAAAATCAGACTAGAGATTACTCAAAAGAAAGCATAAGCCTGGCTGGCTGCTGTACCTAGAAACCTTCCCCTGGACTCCCACAGTAAGTGCTGTGCCTGCTGAGGACAGAGGGGGCCCTGAGAGTCAATGAGGTCTGAGTCAGCTCCACACCAGCGCCTCACCCCACCCTTTTTCACACTGGGGCAGTGTTGGCCCCTAAGCACCCCGAGTGCCAGGGATAGACGAGATCCAAGGCATGATTCCAGGCCGCACAGCACAGTTTCCAACATTTTGGGCTATGTGCTTCCTCCACACCTTGCAAACACACAGAGCACCTATCACCCCCACGAGCCCAGGACATGAGAAGCGTAATTCCTAAGGCTTGTGTTTCAAAACCATGACTGAGCATGCCCTTGTCCCAGCAACTGGAAGACATTAATTTCTTCAGTCAAGGAGGAAAGGGTGTTTGATCTGTCCCTTCACAATCACCCTTTGTTTCCAAGTCAGAATTAATATCCAAATCACACAGGATGAGATTTATTAATTGCTTCAAGGGAAACAAATGTGATGTCCAGTTGCAAATCATTGTCCCGCCCCCACTGCAGTCTATTTTCTGCAGCCATTCCTATTTATATTTCCCAACTGTGCACATTCTCTGTGCCCCAGCATCCTGACACTTTTTTATTGTTGAGTGAGATATTGCTTTGCTTCACTTACCCTGTGATTCAACTCATATAAAATGTAAATTTGCAAATCAGGATCAGAAACAGCCGCTATACCACTGATGCTGTGTGTACGAGAGGGGCAAAGGGGTCTGGTGGCAGAAGGAGGAGATGTGCCAGGAATCCACAAAGCTAAAAGCTCAGCACAAGAACACATCTCAGCCCAGTCAAAGAAGGAGGGCCTCCTTCGGGAGGCCTCGGGAGCGGCTGGAACATGAGACTGCCCAGTGGATAGGAACAATTCTCAGCAAAGACAGATTCGTTGCACACACAGATTTGTTGGAAAAATTTTTTGGACTCATTTGCTAGAAATGTGGAGTTATGTGGGGGAGCAGTGAAAGACAAGGGATGTCAGGCAAGGTTGAGCAAGGCCATGGGAGGCCAACAAAGCCAGGTGCAGAAACACTCAATTTGGGGATTTGGGTTCCAGGCCTACCATGACATTTCCAATAGCCCCTAACTACATCTTCTAACCTGCTATAGTAACTGAATTGCTCAGTTTATTGTCTTTCCTTATTAAAATTCAAGCTCCATAAGGCATAGAATTTCGACTATTTTGTTCAGTAAGGTATATCGTCCAGCTCCTAGACCAGTAGGTGCCTGAAAAATATTTGTTGAATGAATGAATTGATTCAATAATATGTAGCAGGTTGAAAGGGAAAAGGAAGACAATGTCCTTTTATCTCATTGATAAAGTCTTTAACTTTGCTGTGGAAACAAACAGAAAAGCAATAAAATACAATTTCCTCCAGTCGCTGGATTTTGAATGCGACTATGTTTTTAGATGGTGATATAACTTGCTATAAAAACTGGAAAGGCTGTTACCTTAGTCTGGATTTCCCTGACATAGAGTCTGGGTTAAACACTTGGGTGATTCAAGGGTGGGACAGTGAAGACAGTGAAATGGAAAAGAGGTAAAGGTGATATAAGGGTACAATATTGAGGTCACCACCATGGGCAATGAAGGCTCAATTCCATAGGGCCCTTCAGAGAATCACTCTGAGGCCTTCCAGAATTATCTGCCTGAAGAGTGGGGAAACAAAGAATTTATCCTCTAGTTTCTATTCCCATTAGTTGCCTGTCCCCAAGAACATTAACATCCCCTTCCTCTCAAACACACACACTCACACACACACACACACACACACAGACATTCACAACACAGCACTTACAGGCTGTACCGTGCAGCAGGATCCCCTGGAAATGAAGAAGGCTCTGGGACAGAAAGTCACATGGTGTGTTCTTGAAATGGGACAATGTCAGCCCAACTTGAGTCTGCATTCACATAGAACTGTTCACTGCTATTGCCATCAATATCAGATGTGGCCAGTGTGATTGTGGCCTGTAATGCAGGACTTCTAAGGTGTCTGCTGCGGCAGTTAATCATGTGGTTGCTCTTTCCCTTAGGGGAAACTATCTGAACTATCTATCATTGCCTGAAGACCTTCACTTCTGTATCTCTCCCATAATTATGTAAAGTCTAATTCCTATAATAAATCCCTTGTCACATCATTCTCATAGAGACTCTGTTTTCCTGCCTAAATTGTAATTGAAAGTTGTTGATACCAGAAGTGGTTCCAGGAGAACAGAATGGTGAGGATATGAATCTGGAACTGGTTCTCTGATCTGGATAGATGTGAAGGTATTAGTGTCCATGTTTTCATTGGTAGAAGGCACACAGACAATCCATGGAATGGAGTGACAAAGGGTTACCTAAGGTACTGTCTGTAGTTACCTGAAGTCAAGTGCCTATAGAAGCTAAGGCTTTTGGTGGCCAAGTAATTGCTGCTATTGAACCTTTTAGTGGAAATACAGTCTAAGGACTATAGGGTTGGTTGGTTGCTTCTAATAGAGCTGGAGAGCTTGGAGAAAAAATAACGATGAGCTTAGGGCTCTTACATTTCCAGTTAAAGATCTGCATATGTTATCAGAAAGCTTCTACAACTGCTCTGAAAGACACTGCCTCTCCTGCAGCCCAGAGTTGAGATTTCTGAAAGCCAAACCCAGAGGCTAATCCTGAAGGTGGGTGCCTTCCTACACTAGAGTATATGCACTAAGCCAGAGGCCAATATTACAGTGCTGTCTCCTCATAGCTAGCATGATCATGTCTGGGAAGCAAGAGGTGGGAGTGGCTCCTCTCAGTTTTAGATTTAATAACACACATAAGGAATTTTTGCTTCTTACGTTGATGCTGTAAGTTTGAATTTAATGGCTCTGTAAGGCATCCTGTCCAAGAGAGAAATAGTTCCACCAGTAAACAGACAGTGTTTTATGAAGTTGGAAGCTGAGCTTTCCCCATAGTCAATTGAAGCTTCTCATGCCAATGAACCAACAGTCAGCTCTGAGAGGCTGATCTGTATGGGCTGCGACTGATGGGCTTCCTTGCCATTTGCTTCCAGGTTGAGATTGGCTAATGGGAGGCACAGACAGAGTCAAAGAATGGGAGGAGAGAGAGACTGAGGAATTTATTCACCTGACTCCCTCCCTGCTGGGGCATGGGTTGGCAGTGGCTGTATTCCTCTACCACAGACCACAGCTCCTGTCAGATGGACCTCTTCTACAGTGTAAAGCACCTTGGGTTCCTTTGACCCTTCAGGTCTAGGATTCGTAATAGCTTTCTGATGTTGTTAGAGTGCTGAACCCTGCCCACACCTGTGTAAATAATCTCTTTATCAAACTCTTTAGTCGCCTCTTTTGAATATGTGGGTCCTTCTGCTAGCTCCCTGACCAATGCACATACAAGAAAGTCAAAATCTGAATCTCATTCTGGTCACTTTAATTTTCTCATTAGCTATCATAATTATTGACTGTCTTGTTCTTTTTAAGTACATAGTCATATCATCTGTGAATAATTCATTTTCATCAGTAAAAGAAACATTTTAAAAATAGTGAAATAAGTAAAGGTTTCTCAAAATACCAAAAAAAAAAATAAACAAACAAATTTGAAAGATTAGACTTCATCAAAGTTTAAAAACTATTGCTTTTCAAAGGATACTGTTAAGAAAATGAGGTCAAATCATAGACTGGGAGAAAATATTTGCAAAATATATATCCATAAAAGACATTATCCATCCAGAGTACATAAAGAACACTTAGAACTCAACAATAAAAAGACCAAAAAAATTTTTTTAAATTTTTTTATATTTCAGGAAATTATGGGGGTACAAACATTTTGGTTACATGTTATGACTTTGCCATATCCCAACCATGATTTTAGACGTAGGGGGGGAAAGGGCACGTCTCAAACAAAAAAAAATTTTTAATGGGAAAAAAAAAATATTTGGATACTTTACCAAAAAGGATATATAGATATAAAATAAGCAAATGGGATGCAAATTAAAACTATAATGAGATACCACTACACACACACTAAAATAACTAAAATTTAAATAGCTAAAATATCAAAGTTGGTGAGAGTGTAGTGCAACTGGAACTCTCATATATTGTTAGTGAAAATGTAAAATAGCACAATGACTTTGAAAATCAGTTGACAGTTTCTTAAAAAGTTAAACATACACTCAACAAATGACTCAGCAATTCTACTTTTAGGCATCTATCCAAGAGATAGGAAACTTGTGTCCACACAAAGACTTGTACACAAATGTCCGCAGCAGGTCTTGCCATAATAGCCAATGATTGGACACAGCTCAAAGCAACCCCACTGACAGGTGAATTGATAAATTGTGGTATATTCATATGATGGAATATGACTTAACACCTAAAAGGAATAAACTGCACATATATGAAACAACATGGATGAATCCCAAAAACATTATGCTGAGCTATAGAAGACAGACACAAAAGAATATGTATGGTATGATTCCATTTACATGAAGCTCTAGAAAGAACAAATCTAAAGTGACAATAGCATATCAGCCAGGGGTGATGTGAGGCCAGGGGTATATGGGACAGGGAGGACAATGATTGGGGTGGGGCTCAAGGGAACTCTTTGAGGTAATAGAAATATTCTGTACATTGATTGAGGTGGTAGTTACACATGTGTATACGTTTGTCTAAACTTGTTGAAATGTACACTTAAAATTTATGCATTTTGCTATTCATAAATTATACCTCAATAAAGTTTATCAGAAAAGAAAAAGAAGCAGAACAAATTGCTGTAATACTAGCCTGCTTGGATACTCCTCTTCACAAATCATTTGTAGACTGCAATCACAGTGGCTCAGCAGCAGCCTCTGGAACGTGATCATAGCCAGTAAACATGCTCCCAGACCCCAGACCATCAGTCATGCTGAAGAGATCATATTTCAGCTCTTGTTTGGGGGATTTGATATATATTCTCTGACCTCACATAGGCCACTACCACCTGCAACAGAATACTGCTTTCTACAGATAAGGAACTAGAGACTGATCTGTTGTCTTACTCTCTCATACAGCTTCACATCAATAATTTTTCTCTTGGTATTAGGAAAAAAATTGAAACCATAGGAAAGCTATACAAGGTAAAGATTACAAATGAGGAAATGTACTCAGATCTACAGGTGGCTAGTTACTTTCAATACAAGTGATTCCACAGAAACAACGTCCAAATTCCAGTAAAAAATAGCTACAACTCAAGCTCTGTCTCTAACTGAACTTGACCAACAGGTGAGAAAAAAACTTAGGAGTTCTCAAGCCAAATCAATCACAAGAACTCTCTACTTTCTCCTTTTCTTCTACATTCAGCAAATAAGCACCATCTTGAGCCAACAATTTGTCCTTGACTAAACAGGCTTTCTTTTTGAGTTATTGCCATTGTACCCTTACAGGGGTAAGTGATGAAGCAAAATCTCTGCTAAATAGACCATAAAGTTTGTCACTAGTCCAAGAGTTAGACCACGAACATATGTGTCATCTGGACAACATTATCTAGGGTTTTTCTTTTTTAATTTACACGGTATCTGGCCTGGGACCAAGAACATGTGGTTATTAAGTTGCACAGCATGAGGGAGGATAGCATTTAAAAGAAGAGGTTGGCAGAGAGGCAGATTAAAAGCATAGTATAGTCTTACTTCCTTAGAATCCAAACACCTGAAAATTCGAATAGCAGAAATTTTTGCTGTATTATTCAAGGATAATTGATGTTCATACTAAAAAATCAAAGGCATTTCAAGAGTGTAAAGTGGTATTTGAATCAAAGGAAAGCTTAGCTTTAGTGTAATTTAACATTGAATATATTTATTGTATTCTAATTCTTTGAAAATAGTGTTTTATGATGATAATTATCAATAAACCAGGATATTCAATTTACTAATCTAGAAGACCCTTATAATCAGGGACTACATAAGTTTTATTCCATTTCAATCTCCAGCACAGTGCCAAGCAAAAAATGTACATCCAATAAATGTTAGTTGAAATAAAGTGAAAACTTAATATGGTTCAATTTTGTTACAAAAGGAAAAGAACCTCATATATATATATTCATGTATTCATATGAACATGAAAAATGTGGCAAGATGCACACTGAACTCTTATCAAGGAGCGCCTCGTGGATTTGAGGCAATGGAGAGAATTAAATTTTCCTTTAATACATAGCACAGTGGATAAGGTCATGGCTCTGGAGTCAGACTAGGTTCCAATGCCAGCTCTACCACTTCTCATATGTGTCACTAGGCCAGTTGCTTAACCTCCACGTGCCCCATTCTCTCCTCTGCAAATGGAAATCCTAATATTCCTACAGCACAGCATTAGGATGAAGATTGAGACGAGGCACATGATGCACTTAAGGGTGCCTGACACTTAGCAGGCACTAAATAATTAGTGTTAGCTATTATTAATATTTTGTTTGATTTACTACAGTGATCAAGTAGTGCTTTTGAAATAAATAAGGGAAAATATTTCATGGCAAAAAAATTTTAAAGGAACCACATTATATTACAAGAATAGGAGGAAAAGAAAGAGAGAACGGAGAACAGGGAAGAGGAGAAAAGTAGCTATCAACTTCATCTTGAATAATTCTCTCCTTGAGCCTTCTGAGTTGCTCCAGTATGGACTGGCTGCTCCACGCTTGATGCACAATTGTTATCTTGGGTTTTCCTTTCACCTGCATCCTCAGGATTTCTTTTGTCTATCTCCTGAGTTGGATTGCCTTTACCTGGGATCCAGTTCTTCATGTTTCTTCATTTACCCTCTTATGTTGGTAAGCCATATCTGCCATCATCTTCTTTAAAAAAGGTGTGCATGACAGAAAGATAAAGAGAAGGCAGTATATGCAAAAATGTTTGCTTAATAATAAGGATTCAGTTTTGCCTAAATACTATGTGTTGATTGTATAAAGACAATAAGGAAATGTAGGGGTTTTTGCCTATTATATATGATCCCTAATGTGTTTCCTTTGACACCTCAGTTTCCCATTGTTTACAGTTTAGAAGTACTGATGGGGGTTCGCTGTTATTAAAGTGTTTCAATACATTGAAAAAAAAAAGGTGTGCATGAGGTAGATTTTTTGAGATATAGCATGACTGCAAAGGTTTTCATTATAGTCACACACTAATTTACTCTAGTTTGAGTAGGTGTAAGATTTTAGGTTAGACCTTCAGGGGGTTGACATGCTTGGAGCACTGGCACGGGCGGGGGGGAGAGGGTTGGCAGGGGCAATGTATGTAATCCTAGCAATATTTGTACACCCACAATATAATGAAATAAAAAACTAAAAAATAAAAAAAATAAAGAGTTTTAAGCAAGGTGAAAAAAAAAAAAAAAGTTCCCTTTAAGCCAAAAAACCAATGTGAAATACCTATTATAAATGCCTACATATAGTAAATAAATGCAAGATGTTAGAATTTTATTATAATAGTTCTTAATTAGAAGAAAAACTCATAAGAGCTTTATATAGGTTAATGATAGGCTTAAAATCCTTTGCCTCTTTAAGCTGGTGGTTTGAGCATACTCCTATCCCATACGGACATAGTATCCTCCCTTTTAAACTTACCAACAGGCAGCCAACACAACAGAATTCTGAATGGGCCAATAAAGAACATGGCAAGAATGCCTGGCCCGGGTTCCCAGTCTGTTCTTGCTTACTCTAGCATTTGGGGGCTCTTTGGGGATTTGACCTTAAGGATAGAGCCCCATGTCTGGGGGCAATGTCTTGTACTGAGAAAAGCATCAGAATTAGAAATAGAATCAAATCCTGGCACCATCACATCATATGTGTGAGTTCTGAGCAAGTGACCCAGTTTGTCTGAGCCTCAGTTTTCTCATCTCTAAACTGGAGATAAGACTAAGCTAAGTCATGAGAATCTTGTGCATATTATTAATATATTTGTGAAGAGCAACTGCAAATATTCATCACTAATTAATATTGATTTCTCACCCTCCATTTGACTCCATGAGACTCCTTTATTTCTCCCTCCTCACTGCCCACTCATCTCAACAGGCAGGTGCTAGCAGAGTTCAGGTGCCACAGATATGCTTCATCATGAGATTATGACCAAATGCAAGCAAAGCTACAGACAGCAATGATGAAGATGGGCATACGGGCAGAGTCCAACCACATCCTAGAGCATGACAATATCCCACTATTCTGGATTTCTCCCTCTTGCTCCAATTTTCTTCCAATTTTTCTTATGATATATCAATAAGATGGCTCCTTCCTGAGCTTGTAAAGCTCCATGAGACTTAGAATTTTAATAAAATCCTCAGGATCCAATTCAGCCATGCCTCTTTTTATCTACATAAGCTCTAAGTAAAGACCATATACAGATTTTCACTCTACCACATCCAGCCTTCTGATCAATAACACCTCAACCAATGCTTGCTGATAACTGTCATTTCCTTGACAGTGAGGTTGTATGCTATAGAAGGCAAAGCTTTGGCTTTGGAATCAGACAGAAGAGATTCAAATCACCTCTTCACAATTTGTCAGCTATACGTCTTTGGGCAAGGTATTGCACCTCCTAGAGCCTCAGCTTTTCCTCTGTAAAATTGGCACCACAATCCATGAATTATAGTAATAATTAAATAGTGTAATATATGTAAAATACCTCACTCATAGAAGGTGTCCTATATGAGATGACATTGCTTCCATTAAACATAAAATGCAAAGATCTGTATGGAAGAAACACAGTGCCTTATCTTTGGTGCAACCCAGGCAAAAGTAAATGTGGTCATAGACCTTTCCTGGGCTCAAGGTTTGATGCCTTTGATGAAAGTATGGAACTACACTAGGGATTACACGCAGGAAATCATCAAGTAGATTCTAATAAAGGAGCTTCAATATTAGTGCTAATTAGAGGAAGAAAGGAACAAAAGCTCTCTAGCTAGAAGTGTCCTTTGAACAGACTTTCAGGTAACAGTGCTGTCTAAAGAAGAGGGAGAGAATGATCAGGGACTTTGGAGAGAAACATTAGAGAGGACTGATCAATACTGCGTGCACAAAATAAGCACACGTTCTGCTACCTACAACATGAGTGATGAGAAGGGAGCCCCAGCCTAGATTTTAGGATGTGCCCACTAATTTTTATAGCCTGATGGCTCTGTTACTCATCTCCCCAAGGCTTGGGGTTAAAGGCATGAAAGTCATTGACCAGTGGTGATTTGCTGTATCCCTGTCTTCAGGAGCTGGGAATAAGAAATGGCTTCAGCAAGAGCACAGAGGAGTGCTGAGCACCTGTACACACACACACACACACACACACACACGCACACACCTTCTACTGATAAAAGATACCAAGTCCTGCTCTGAACTGTATGCTTAAGTTATTCAGCTCCTGGGAGTATGGATTGGTTTTTCAGCTTCTTTCTAGGAGACCTGAAAACCAGAGTGACCATACAAATTCCATGGTCTGAAACTTCTCACTGAAATCAGGAAGAGAAGTCATGCGTCTGGAGCTTACTCTTTTCAATTCATCAGCTTCAGAAATGGAGATGTGAAGACTCAACTCTACCCACCAGGAAGAGAACTCAAGGAGACAGGGAACCAGGCTCTTGGTTGGAGACATGCATTAATTGCTCAGTTTTTCTCTTACTGTCTCCAGGACAGATGCCCTGTGGCAGTGCTCCCTAAACTTTGATGTTCATCAGAATCACCTGAGGATCTCATTAAAGATGCAGATCCCAGCTCCCCCTCCAGAGATGCTCATTCATGAGCTCTGAAGCCAGGTGATTCTGAGGCGTGTGGTGCTAAGAGTAAACCTTGAGGGAACACTGCCCTTAGGAAGGGTGTCGGGGTCCATGCCCTGTGAGTGTAAGTCCAAAAGGAGTTGGAGAAAAACCTCCCCTGCAAGATTAAGGTTTCCCCTACTTAGGTGTTAGTTTGAGATATAGGTAGGGATTTTTCTCCCAAATGGAAATTCTTTTTTGGTTTGCTGCTTATAAAATTAATTCCTCTTCATGATGGAAATCCAAATAACATAAACATGAAAACAAAGGAGAAAGTCAAAGTACTTCACCCTTTCACTATTTACTTTTTATCCTTCTAAGATGGCTTTAATTCAGAAACATATGTTTACATAGATGAGACTTATTTTATGATATTTCATAGCTTTCTTTTTCTCTAATAATTTATTCTGACCATATTTGCATTTCTACTTCCATGCATATCAACAATACATATGTACTTAAAATTTTTAATTTTTAGTCAATCTCCTATTAAATTCACACAAAGATTCACTGTGAAACTTTATTAGCAATGCCAAAAATCATCTGTTTTTTCAGTTGTCTGATCAAGGCTACTTTAATACCTCTAAAAGAATACATTTTAATGGCTCCACTATCTTTGTGCCTTAGTGCCTGTGGTTCACTCTTTTGGAGAAGAAGAATTCAACTGTGAAAATACATGAACAGTGGAAGTCCAGATAGAACTGTGTGGAAAGGGAGGCAACAACGCTAGATTGTTTTCACGCACTCATAACCTAGGTCAAAGGTTATGGAATGAAGGAAGATGAATAACAGAGAAAGTTACTATGGCAATATTCCACATCCCAAACTCCTTCAAAATGCATGAAGATTTCTGTCCTCACACCTCAAACCCATTCTAGTTTAAGCCATCACCACAGCCTTCAATGTCATCCGAGCTACTTGTTGCATACTAATTAGTCTTACCTTTATGTATAAAATTGGGTAAATGTATTGCATTTTGCCTAGGGCAGATGAGGGAGAAAAAGAGAGGAGGTAAAGACTGCAATAAAAATAACAATAACGTAAATTGGATTCAAGACAAATGCAATCTCATGGGCTATGTAAAAAATATGGCAAGTTAAATGAGGCCTTTTAGAAATGAATGAAATCATTTAACGTAAAATTGTTCAATGTCCTGCCAAGAACTTAAGTATTCTTTTGTGGGGCTCTTCTGAAATCATCTAGTACTTTATACCTGATGTACAATTTAATGTGCCTCACGTGTGAAATAATTGTTTCAGTTAGTTCAAAAATGTAGAAGTGTGTTTTTTTTTAGAGTTGTTATAGATAGAACGTGTGTACATGCCTCAATAATCTTCAAGGAAAATTAGAACATTCTCAGTGACATTAGCAAAGTTACAAGTCACACTGAAATTCTGCAAGGCTTAAAGGAAACAAGGAGCCACAGATGGACATGGGATATAATTTTGTTTCAAAGCTTTGACTTCATTTTCATTAAGCATATAGCATGGTGTGATGGTACAAAGCATGCTATGTAGTAACTGGTATGTCCATATTATATATAAAGGAGAAAAGAAAATCTGATAGCTCAGTAAAGAACTCATATATTAGAGATTAAACAAAGGAATTTACTATACCCATAATCAATCTGAAAATATCAACATGAACTACTGATTTCTCTGTTACTAAAATAAGTTGTCTCTTGTTTCACTCTATCTACTACCAGAATTCATGTAAGGTGTTATAAATGGGCATTCCACAACTTCCAAGATTTAATTCACAGTTCTGCAGCATCAGTGTCATGAGGCAACTTATTAGAAATGCAAATTATTGGCCTCCACCCCAGAACTACTGAATCAGAATTTGTGGTGGTAGATCCCAGGAATCTGAGTTTTAACTACCTCTCCAGGAATTCTTATACATACTAACCTTTGAGCAGCTTTGCTTTTCATTCTTCATTTGGGAAGACAGGATGGTCATGAAAGATAGTCAGTACTGACTCTGGAGTAACATTTGTAGGAAAATGATGATGCTTTCAGAGAGCTAGAACTCTGATTTGGTCATATTTCAAAGGAGGCCAGTATGAAACACTCTTTCATTAAAGATCGAATATGGGAGCTAAGCAGTACCAACCACGCATCATTGGCAAAGGATGAGTCTCTGGGGAAGTCTCAATCCCCTACAGGTCCCTCAGTCCTCAGAGTTATTGTTGTATCACTTTACACCATGGACAGAGAGTAATACATTTCCTCTTAGGTAAGTGGCAAGAAGTTTGGATTTTTTTTTTTTACTTCCTTAGACCCATAAAGACAAAAAGAAAATCTACTTAGTCCACATGAGAGAGAATAGTAAAATAATGTGGCTAATTCTTTAGATCCTGTGTTGTGTTAAAGCCTAGGATTATGGGCCAAAAATACATGTATCTCCAAAAATCTCCTCAAATAAGGGATAACAAAGCTGTATATTATTGTATTATTTATGTCCCCCCCGAGTGGCATAAATAGGTAATAAAATTAATTTAGCATTTGCAGATCAAAGGCTATTTACAAAGAAAAACATTGTTAATAAGAGAATGAAATTCTGGTCAACAAATATTTCCCAAGTGCATCCAACATATCATTTGTCTTAGGGTTTGAGGGCATAAAGGGTTTTGAGACACATTCAAATGGAAAATCGAATAAATGAGATCAACTAAAATGAGACTCTGATTTTCAAAAGAGTCAGATGTCACTGTGAGAAAAATGTTGCTCTACTGCAGAGTTTCCCAAGGGCCTCTTTCATGTCCCTATTCCTAAGGCTGTAGATAAAGGGGTTCAACATGGGTGTGACCACCGTGTACATGAGAGCCACGATGATGTCCTTGTCAATGGAATTGCTTAATGCTGGGAAAAGGTACTGCCCGAATATTGCCCCATAGTAGAGAGACACCACAGAGAGATGGGACCCACACGTGGACAATGCTTTGCAGATCCCTTTGGTTGAAGGTATCCTCAGGATGGTGGCCCCAATGTAGCCATAAGATACCAGGATGCACAAGAATGGTAGGGTAATGACCACCGCCCCTACTGTAAACATGACCAGCTCGTTGAGGAAGATGTCTGAGCAGGACAGCCGGAGCAGGGCAGCAAGGTCACAGAAGAAGTGGGGAATGGCATTAGCAGCACAGAGGGACAGCCGGGTCAGGAGAAGGGTGTGGGAGAGGGAGCTGGCACAAGACAGGACCCAGGATATGGCCACCAATAAGGTGCAGAGCTCTTCCCTCATGATGGTGGCATAGTGGAGAGGGTGACATATGGCAACATATCGGTCATATGCCATTGATGTGATAAGAAAGCTGTCCAGGTCGGTAAAAAAGATGAAAAAATACATCTGTGCTATGCACCCTGCATAGGGGATGGAGAGGCGTTGGGTCTGCATGTTCATCAGCATCTTTGGGACGGTGACAGAGGAAAAGGAGATGTCAGTGAGGGCCAAGTGGCTGAGGAAGAAGTACATGGGGGTGTGGAGGCGAGAGTCCAGCCGGATGAGCAGGATGATGAGCAGGTTCCCCAGCACCGTGGTCAGGTACATGCCCAGGAACAGGAGGAAGAACACGCCCTGCTGCTGTAGCGGGATGGGGAGCCCCAGGAGGAAGAACTCGGACACGCCGCTCTGGTTCTCAGGCCTCATCCTCCTCTTCTCTCTAATGGGGATGAAGAATGGTTGAGAATATTAGAGACTCTGAAATAACCATTTTTAGCAGCCAATTAAAAAGATATATTTTTAAATGTTTGCAGCATCTTTATTCATATAATGATTGCTAAAACTTGGAACCAACCAAGATGTCCTTGAGTAAGTGAATGAATAAACAAACTGAACATGCAGACAATGGAATATTATTCAGTAGCAAAAGGAAATGATATCAAGTCATGAAAAGACATGGAGGAAGCTTAAATGTATATTGCTATGCGAAAGCCAATCTGAATAGGCTACACACGGTATGATTTCAAGTATATGACATTCTGGAGAAGGGAAAGCTATGGAGACAGTAAAAA